>PVKA01024230.1:0-34525 GCA_004027165.1 Ctenomys sociabilis | reverse complement strand
TTTAGAAGAATGGAAGCAGATGCATCTGTCGACATGTTTTCAAAAGTCTTGGAGAACCAGCTGCTGCAGACTACCAAGCTAGTGGAGGAACATCTGGATTCCGAAATTCAGAAACTGGATCAGATGGATGAAGATGAATTGGAACGTCTCAAAGAGAAGCGACTTGAGGCCCTAAAGAAAGCGCAGCAGCAGAAACAAGTAACCTCTCTCTGCCTTGCTTTCTGAAGTTGCTGTACCAGTATGCCCCTAGCAACTTATGCAGATATGTGCTCTACTAGTTTCATTTTGTTCCTCAGTTCTAGAATTTTCTGAATTCAAAGTTTCTATCATTATTAAAAATTTCTCAAGAAAGCCTGGAGTATATAGCTCAGAGGTAGAGTATGGGCTTAGCATATGAAAGGCCCAGGATCAATCCCCAGTGCTATTGAAATTTTTCTGGCAGGGGGCAAGGGGTGACATTAGGAAAGATGTGGTATGTGAAGGGCTGACATGTGAAAGAGATTAAAACTTGGATTTTAGTCCAAGCTCAGGTCTCCAAGCAGGAGTATAGTGCATTCTGTGTCAGATGACCTCTATAAAAGTGAGCCAGTGTGGGTACAGATGCTTTTTAAGCTCTGGCCGGGCATTTTCAGGCATCCCCGCGTAGATTGCATGTTCATTTTCACAACAACCTAGTGAGATAGCTGTCAAGCCACTATGGACTAGGTACTGTGCCTTCTGCCTAGGAGTGCAAGGCTCCTTTTTGTTAACAGTATCTGCTTCAAAAGCAGACTGAGGGGCTGGCGAGATAGCTTAGCAGTCTAAAGCGCCTGCTTAGGCAAACTTAGGCAGGTACAGGGGACCATGGTTTGATCCCTGGCACCAGCTCCACCCTCAGGGTGGACTAAGCCGGCAAAAAAAAAAAGCAGACTGAACGTCCTATGGAGGTGTTGAGCTTCCTGCTGCGGGAGTGATTAGAGAAAGTCTGGTAAGCGCGGCAGGCGTGGCTGCTATGGGGTTCCTGTCCTGGGTGGGGAGTTGGACGAGACGGAGCTCTTCCCTGATCCCAGACCCTGAGTGAGCAGACTGCTTTCTCTTCTCAGGACTCAGCCCCTTGGTGGCGTGGCTCAGTTCTCAGAAGCACGTGGAGCCCCCAGTCTCGGAGCTGCAGTCATGTTTCTGTCCCACAGACTGGGTCCTCTTAGTTTGGTTTTTGCTGAGAAGGAAACATTACTTTTAAAAGCTTTGCGGGGCTGAGGCACAGTTCAGTGGTAAGGGATTCACCTGTCTTGCGCCCTTAGGCCTAAGGTTCAGTCCCCAGCAGCACAAAAAGAAGAGAAAGCTTTGTAATAACTTAAATCAAATTCTTCGGACTTCAGTTTAAGAGCACACAAACACACCCAGAAGCTGAGTGTCTGGCACACACCCGTGATGCCAGCACTCGGGAGGCTGAGGCATGAGGATCACCATGAGTTTAAGGCCACCCTGAGCTACATAGTGAGTTCAAGGCCAGCCTAACTACATAGTGAGACCCTGTCCCAACCAAAAATAGAGAAGAAAGAAATAAAGGAAAGTAAACTGCTAAAAGAAATGAAAGTTCTCTGCCAGACAAAAATGACTTGATTACAAAATAATATAATCGTGACACTTACCAAGTGGTGTTGAGTGAAATGTACCACACCTGTAATCTTTTACTTCTGTCCAAATTAGGAATGGCTTTCAAAAGGACATGGGGAATACAGAGAAATCCCTAGTGAGAGAGACTTTTTTCAAGAAGTGAAGGAGAGTAAGAAGGTGGTTTGCCATTTCTACAGAGACACCACGTTCAGGTAACTTACATTCACGCTGTTCTTTTAAAATATGAGATGTTTACATAGAGATACACTGGTTTTCCTAGAGGCATTTAACCTCTACCCATCTAATTATTTAAATACAGGATGACCAAAAAGTGTGTGTTTTTGGTTAATTTTTAATAATATAACAGGAAATACAAAAATGGCCATCTTTATTTCCAGGTTGCTTTTCCAACATCGCCTTTCTTTGCGCACCACACCTGCCCGGTTGTGCTGGCCTTCCCTTCCCTTTCCTTCTGTGCTCAGTCTGTCCACTGAACTGAATGGTACAGATGTTGATGATGGCATCCCCTATTTTTCGCTTATTTGGTCTCAGACCTAATGTAAATTGTACATGAGCCGGGCGTGGTAGTGCACACACTCCAGAGGCTAAAGCAGGAGGTTCATGGTGAGTTTGAAACCAGTCTAGGCTACAAAGTGAGTTCAAGGCCAGCCTGAACTGCACAGTGAGACCTTGTCTTAAAAAGACTAAATAAATAAATCAACAAGTAGATAGATAGTAAATGACTTTTTAAGCACCCTCGTTTTGAGTAAATAACAAGTTCCATATTATTTGGTCCAGAAGGTACATAAGTATTTTATAATAATGTTTTTCCTCACTTTTTGATTACAGGATAGCTTGGTCAACTCTGTCAACACCACCCACAGAATTTTTATAATCTTTGAGCACTACAAGTTTTTTAGGCTCATTTCTTCTTTCAGGTTCTGTCATTTCCGTATTATAAATAGTTGACAGTAAGGCGATGGCTCTTTTCGTCTTGCCATTTCATATCAGACTTTTCTCCCTGATAAGCTGCATTCTTCCCTTCGCATATTTGGCTGCTTCCTTCCGAGTCAGTGTCAGTGTCCCAGCGTCCATTTTTTATTATAAGGGAATACCACTGAGTTGGAGAAGTATAAAGGTCGTATCTAATGTACCTATGATAAGAGCTTTTATAGGATGTAGCACAGAATTAGACTTTAATAAGAGAAACGACATGAATTAGTAGGTGAAAACAACCAAAACTTACGTTAGATTTCAATAGAAATAAATATCAAAGGCAAATACAGTGTTCTACATGTATGCGAAGAATAGTTAATATAAAACAAACCAACACACATGTATCTTGAACAAATAAGAGTCACCTGGTTCAAGTGACGCTTGCCCAAGCTGTGCTCAGGACAGCGAGGACACACACAAGCACGCTGCCCAGTGATGCTAGGCGTAAAGTGGTCAGCAGTGAAGAAAACTAAGAGGAACAGCCTCCCAGGCTGAGTCATGGCCCCCTGTCGGGCTTTTGAATGTTCTGGTCAGCATGTCAAACAACTACAGCTTAAGGCCAGCAACATGCCGACAGTGAAGTGACTTGCGTTCGCCGGGCAGGCTCTTACACTCCTGAGCCGCCTCTCTGGCCCCAAATAAGTGACTATTACAGAAAGTCAATCATGTTCCCATATAAGTTGCCTGAATTAATTTCTTGGTAACTCTGAGAACATCTTAAAAATATTTACTTAAGACTTTTATTTATTTGTGGTACTGGGGATCAAACTTGGGACCTTCTGCTTGCCAGGCAAGCACTTACGCTGCTGAGCTCTCTCCTTGGCCCCATGCACTTAAAATTCTTACCAGAACAAATTCTTTGTGCTTTTTTCCATACTGGGACAGTAAACCAATGACGTTGGGAATTCAGGAGAGGCCAGCAGCTCTCTAGCTGCTGTTGAGCCAGTCACTCCTTCATTTTGCTTTCTGGTGTTTGAGACAGGGTCTTGCTCTATGAGCTCAGGGCCAGCCCACATGCCGAGATCACAGGCTCGTGCCACTACCCCCAGCTCACCTTCTCTTCTTTAGAACTGTAGCAGCTGTACTGCTTTAAGATTATTAGTCATCCTAAGACTGACCATGCTTCTCACTGACAGAGGTGCAGAGTTCAAGGACTTATTTCTGAGGGGTACCAATCTTTGAAGCGTCAAAATATGACAGCGCATATATATTTCCAAGTCTTAAAAAAAACTATACATTCTAGCCAGGTTTGAAACATGCCTGTAATCCCAGCATTTAGGAGTCTGAGGCAGGAGGAACACCAGGCCAGCCTGAACTAAATATAGCAAGACCCTGTCTCAGACAGAACAAGAAGTTTGCAGGTTCTGTCAGGTGCACATTTGTCCCTGTCCATGCTTTCCTGTAGGAGAGAGCTGGCAACAGACTTAAAAATAATTGTCGCTGGGCGTGTTGGTGCACGTTTGTAATCCTAGCACTGTGGAGGCTGAGGCAGGAGGATCATTGTGGGTTTGAGACCAGCCTGGGCTACAAAGTGAGCTCAAGGCAGCCTGAACTGCACAGCAAGACCCAGTCTCAAAAAAGAGAAATAGAACCTTCATTTTTCTCTCCTAACTATGAGACTGACAGCTTGTGACATCAACCCTATTATTTAATGCTGAAGTATTTTTTTAAAAAAAGAAAAAAAATTGAGGTATTTTTGTTTTAATAACTATTATTTGGCCAAATGTCACTTTCCAGAGTGCTGGAGTCTTTAAGCCTCTCACATTATTTATGATCTAGAAATGAGGCCAGGTGATATTAGCACAAGTTGTCTGCCAGTTCTGAGACTCAAACAGAAAACTAATTACACAGTGATACTTATTTTTAAGTCAGATGTGGTGGTGCACATTTGTAATCGCAGCACTTAGGATGCTGAGGCAGGAAGATCGCCATGAGTTTGAGACCAGCCTAAATGACATTATGAAACCTTATCGCAAAAAAAAGATTCTTTTTAAAGAAACCTGTTGATTTGTTTTTTGATTTGTCTGTTCTGTCACCTACAGATGTAAAATACTAGACAGACATCTGGTGATTCTGTCCAAAAAACACCTTGAGACCAAGTTCTTGAAGCTGAATGTGGAAAAAGCCCCATTCCTGTGCGAGAGACTGCGTATCAAAGTCATCCCTACTCTAGCGCTTGTGAAAGATGGCAAAACACAGGATTACGTTGTCGGGTTCACTGACCTGGGCAATACGGATGACTTCACCACGGAAGCTTTGGAGTGGAGGCTGGGCTGTGCCGACATCCTCCACTACAGGTGACCGCCCCCGGAGGACACGTTCCTTTATAGTCTCCTCTACTTGATTTTTTTTATCTTAAGATTCAGGAAGTTAAGGCTTGTGGCTGAGATAGTTTCTAAGGAAGAATGTTATGCCTTGAGGAATAAATTAGTGTGCTCCTGTAGCAAGATTAGATTGACAGAGTCTTGGAGTGCACCTGACTGTAAAGTATTTTCAACTTAGAAGGTATTACTGAAATTAATTCTGTATCAAATGGTAACCCAAATGACAGAGCACGTTCATCCCAACTCCCTGCCCCCATATTGGGGCTCTAACCTAGGACCACACACTATACAGTGTGAGCTCCACCCTGAGCTACCCCCAGCCCACTTCTGCAGTTTATGCTGACTTCAGTGATTCTCCTTCATGAAATCAAAAACACACTACAGAAGATTACATTTTCTTTGTTTTGTGGTATTGGAGGTTTAAGCCAGGACCTGATGTGACTGGCAAGCACTGTACCCCAACCCCTAAAGTTATTTATTTTAAAATATTGGGTCTCACATGTAGAATCTGAAAAACACAAAAGGTTTTATGTACTGTGGAGGGTAGTCGTGAGTTGGAAAGCAATCCGAAATTCGACTTCCATTTCTCAGTAATTCTGTCTTATAATCCCAGCACTTGGGATATCAAGGCAGGATGATTATCACAGGTTTAAAGCCAGCTACATAGTGAGTCCACAATCAGCCTGAAGTACATAGCAAGACTCTGTCTCCAAATGCAAAAACAAAATCAAAAGTTCACCTGTATTACCTTGTGTTCCATGCCTGTTCTTTTTGTGTTTTGTTTTTCTAGGACTAGGGATCAAACCCAAGGCCTCTGCCCTGAGCTACGTCCCCAGCCCTTTTTCATTCTTTGTCTTGCTTCATTGCCTAGGCTGAGCTTAAGTCAATCCTCCAGCCTCAGCCTCTGGCTGAAAAGTAACAGGTCAAGTGGTACAGTTATCTTTTTAGCCCCAGTGCCTTCCTGTTAATAGAAAAGTCATCTTTTTTTGCCTGTCTCTATCCCCTTCACATCTCTTCTTGACAGGGAGCCACAGGAAATTCTTAGAGTAGAAATTACTATATCATGTACACATCTTCAAATGTTACCATTATCTCAAAGTCCTGTGGATCAGTAATATTTTCCCTCCCCTCCAACCTCCACACACCTTCCGCTTTCATCTTGTTTGTAAGACTGACATTTTCCATCTTCTAGCTTTAGTGACACTTCTGTTTAGTGATACCAGTATGGGCTGTTGATCGTATTCAGCATGTTACAGACTATTGCCATTCTGAAGTTGGACTGCTCCACATCTGGGCAGTGAGAGCCCTTCCTTAGTGGGCTCTGTCCTGGTAACACGTTCCTGTAACCTGTTGAGCCCCTTCTGTTCTGGTCCAAACAAGCTGTTTTACAGAAAGTAACCTTGTGGTCTCCTAGAATTAGCTGTTTAACCAAGGAACCATACTGCCTTTCAGTGACAAATGATAGTTCCAAATCAAGATCTCGGTGGCAAGAATAACTTTCCAGATACTTGCAAAAGAAAAAATTTTCTCATTTGGCTTATTTCTCAAATGTCATTGAGAAGAATTTTTTTTAAAAATAATGAAAGTTTTCATGCCATCTCCAGGTTAATGATAATGAATTCCAAGTTTTATTAGTGTCAGCAGTAAATAGGAAGGGATTGGGTAAAAATGATTGAAGTATGTTATGTGCATGCATGAATTGGCCATATATGAAACCTACTGATCTGCATAATCAAGCTGGGTACACTTGGGAGGACAGGCAGGAGGGTTGCCGCGAGTTCAAGGCCAGCCTGAAGTGTATAGGGAATTTCAAAAAAACAAGCACACCGGAGCCAGGGAGATAGCTCAGCAGCATGAGTTCCTGCCTAGCAAATAATCCTTGGTACCAGGCACACCTAACACAGGTTCAGCATGATCAGAACCAACTACAAAACACATAACTTCTTTCTGTGCTTCTTGGTGAGAAATTATGTTATCATAGCTTATAAATGGTAAAAGATAACACTGATCTAAAACATGAATCATTCAAAATAAGATATAAAGCTGATTAATGTATTTATTAATATATTTCCACCTTGATCAGAAGCTTTTTTTTTTTTTTCCTGTGGTTCTAGAGATTAAACTCAGGAGCTTGCACTTGTCGGGCAAGCACCTTCTCCACTAAGCTGTCTCCCCAGCCCTGTCAGAGGCATTTTAAAGAAAAAATTGTATATATTGTGCATTACTGTAGTAAGAAGATAGTTTTTCTTTACAACTTAGGATACCAAAAATAGTAAATGCTTCTCATATTTTTCTTTTTAGTGGAAATTTAATGGAGCCACCATTTCAGAGCCAGAAGAAATTTGGGACAAACTTCACAAAGCTGGAAAAGAAAACCATCCGAGGAAAGAAGTATGACTCAGACTCTGATGAGGACTAAGGCTCATTTTCAGTTCTTCATAAATTGTGTTTATTTCTGTTTACTTCAGACTTCATATGTTTATAAAATTCTGTGATTTTAATATACCATTGATCATCTGATGTTCATATCCCGGATTTTTATACAGCCCCGCCACCCTGAAAGGTGGCACCCTTACCATTTTCTGTGTGGCCATCAGGTTCAAGTCGAACACTTCTGAATGCTGAATCACCTAGGGAGGGCCTAGCTCCTTTGTCAAGATTGGTTTTTATCACAGTGTGAGTCTTATGTCTTTATACCATTCACAGTTGCATTTTTAATCTACTGAGCTAGAAATAGAAAATTCAACCAACTGTTCCAGGACGGAAACTTACCCAGTGCTGTTTCCATCACAGGTCCAGGAACACTTACTGGGGCATGCTGCCCTTGTAAGTGAACAGGAGCTATAAGCACTTCACTTGGGGAATTTATTTAAATAGCTATTAGAGAACTACTTATTCTGGATGCTGCAGGTTGATGTTGAGTCAACTGGTGCAGCAGAAAGCTATTTCATGTTGTGAACATATTGCCTTACTTAACGGGTCCTCATGGCTTGTATTTTAAGACAGGCATTTAAAGGTAATCAGGAAACACTTGTAATGGCGGCATGAGGAAATCCACTGACTCAATAAAACCACAATTGGTAAAAATTGTCTTATTTTTTAAAGTTTTAAGTCTTTGGGAAGTGTTATAAGGGCATACAGCAAACATTTAAGAAAATCTCAGGCCAAGTGTAGTGGCACATGCTTGTAATCCCAGCACTTGAGAGGCTAAGACAGGAGGATTGTTGGGAGTTTGGGCTACAAAGTGAGCTAATGGCCAGCTGAACTGCATAGCAAGATGCTATCTCAAAAAGACCCAAAAAAAAAGAAAAAGAAAATCTCAGAGTTAGGCATAGTGGTTCACACCCATAATCCCAGCACTTGGGTGGCTGAGACAGGATGATTGCCACAGTTGAAGGCCTGCCTTTGTTATATAGTTAATTCAGAGGAAGCCTAAACTATACAACAAGACCCCGTCTCAAAAAATCAACAAAAAGGAAAAAATCCCATTGCTGAGATGTAGCTCAGTGGTAGGATACTTGTCTATCATGTGTAAGACAATCATCAGTACTAAAGAAAAAAATCAAAATCTTTCCACCCCTGTGCACTCCCAGTCCTTGGTCCCAAGAGCTCTTTTTGCAGTGAGAGCAAGAAGCCTGGAGCCCTCCCTCTCGCCAGGCTGGCATGGCACGCTTGGGGATGGCGTGCTGGGAGTGCGGGCCTCCAGTGGTCCTGCCCCAGCTCATCTGTTAGCATGAACCTTGGGTGGAAGGTGGAAAAGACGAGAGCACAGCCCCATGTGGAGGCCGAGACATCGGTCCTGGGAAAGCAAGGACTCTGACATTCTGTCCAGGGGAAGTGACAGGCGTCGGGCCATCAAAACAGCTTCACATTAAACCTAAAGGGACTAACTCACTTGTTGAGCAGAGTGAAGAGAGGAAAAGATCACCTCCGCAGTTCTTCCAAATACAACTGACACCACCCTTAGGGGACAGCAGGAGGATTGCTCCCTCTGGTAGCAGCAAGCCAAAGATCAGTGTAGTTCAGCAGAGACGGGCAGCTCTACAGCAGAATCATGGGGTTCAGAGCTGGGAAGATGCTTCACAGGAATGTGCAGGTCCAAGCCTCACAGAAACCTAAGGCCCTGCCCATGGGCACACTCCCTTTTATAGTGGAGAAGCTGGGTTGTGCACTGGGTATCCCTTTAGCTTCTCAGTCCTTTGGGCAATAATGGGGGAGCTAACCCATGCAGGAGACAGCAATATAAAATATGTCTGAATTTAACTGGATCAAACTACTGAGGCTGGGGGTGTAGCTCATAGCAGAGCCCTTGCTTAACACTAGTGAGGCCCTGAGTTCTAGCCCCGGGATCACATAGAAACAATAGCATGCTCAAAAGCACCATCATAAACCACAGAGGCAAGCTAGCAGTAAGCAGGTGCTCATAGCAAGGGGTGCTCACAGCAGAGGCAGACCAACCAGGGCCTTTGCAGGTAGACAGGGAAAGACAGTCTTCATCACTGGGGATGGAAGGACAAGTGAGAAGCATCAGGCCACCTGCTTCCTGCACTTAACTGTCCAGCCAAGTAGCTAAAGCAAACAAGGGGCTTATGAGGGGGTGAGTTATATAAAATTTGCTTAAAAAAAAATGTTGGAGATAAAAAGAAGCTATGGTGGAAATATTCATCAAAGAATATCAGTAAGAGAGGAAGTTCCTTAACCAAATGGAAATTCCAGAGTTCAGAAGTACACAAGCAGTGAAAAATTGATTACAGGAGCTAACAGTCGCTAAGAGCTTCCAGTAGAAAGAATCCGCAAACTGAGATACCTGTGCAAATGAAGCTATCC
This sequence comes from Ctenomys sociabilis, assembly GCA_004027165.1. Classification (NCBI taxonomy): domain Eukaryota; kingdom Metazoa; phylum Chordata; class Mammalia; order Rodentia; family Ctenomyidae; genus Ctenomys; species Ctenomys sociabilis. The sequence goes on along the minus strand of PVKA01024230.1, from coordinate 24,782 downwards.
AAGGAACTGGGCAGAGAAGAGTTGAAAACATCCAAAGACAGATACAGATCACCAACTGCACGTAATAGAGGAGTGTTGGGAGAAGACAGGAAAAGTATTGGGGCTGCAGTGTAGCTCAGTGCTCAGGGGCTTGCCTAGCACACCAAAGGCCCAGAGTCCATTCCGCTGGGGGGGGAAAAAAAAACAATGAGTCTGAAAATCCCAAATTAAAACTATTAATTCAAGATCAGCTAGTTCTAGGTAACAAGATCCACACTCAAATATATCAAAAATGATAAAATACAGAGAAATCTTGAGAACAGTAAGAGAAAAAAGACATTGTGTACAAGAAAACCTCCCTTGACTGGGCATGGGGATGTGTGCCTGTAACCCCAGCACTTAGGAGGCTGAAAACAGGAGGATCACTATAAGTCTGATCTGTGTAGTTAACCTGTAGACCCTGTATTAAAAATAAATTTAAAAAAAAAGAAAACCCCACATTTTCCCAGGCTTAAATCGCTGGCGATACAGATACAGGTACAGTCTTTTTACCAATAAAGTTAATGTGTGTATAGTTGAATCAAGTTGGTTGCTTGAATTTGAATAATTATTGCCCAAATGTAAGTATTAATAGTATTCATACCAAATAAAATTAAAATAATCAAATTTCTTTCATTAAAAGAAATGTGTATTTATTTTTGTGAATTTCCTTAAAACATATAAAGCTGGCTGATTTGTACAGAGTACACAAAACATAATGCATCTGGCCAGGTTAAGGCCACACCATAGCCTTTCACTTTTCCTGATAAATTTCAGTAACATTCCCCATATCACTGACCTGTATTCTTGCCACTCTTAAATAAGCCTCTATAAAAGTTAATTTTTTAAAGTAATTTACTCCTTTGGCATATCTTCAACTAATTTATCAGTTAATTCTCCAGGTTTTAACATGGTAACCTAGCAAGTGCCCGTTGCTGGTGTATCCCGTATGCAGTTGCAAGTGCTGTACCACGAATGAGCCGTATTGTCGTCGTTATGCCATTTGCTGTTTTCTTTAAGGAACTGTAATAGGATGCTATCTGGTTGCTCAATCAAAAATAGGATCAGATCTTGTTTCCAGGTTTCCTTTGCTCAATGTACACGTGTGATTTTTACACCAGAATGTTGGGACAGTCATATAGGTACCTGTGGTTCAAGCCGGAGTGAATGATCCAGTTCAAACCAGAACAGCCTGCAGCAAGACATGTGAATTACAGCCTGTCATGAGCATGGTAAGCTTACGGTTTACATTTAGGTGTCCTCTGAGACCTCATGGGGTCATACCAGGATTAGCCCGCAGGAAGTGATGTCAGCACTTCACGGTGTGCATACGAGGTCATCACACAGCCAGGTGGGCAGCTTGGCGGCGTACGTAAGCTGACAAAATTGGAGTCAAGGGGGAGCCATGGCCCGGGTTTCCTCAGAGAGGTGGCAGCAGCGAACCTGCACGCTGGATTCCGGTCACCATGTCGGTGTGATGTGTTGGCTGGGTCTTCGCTGTCGTGCTGTGAACACGCTCTGCCATGACTCTGTGCCTTCGATGACTAAATTCCAAAAGCCGCTAGCACAGGAACAGACCCAGGGCTTTAGACTCCTGCAGGCAGCAGGCTGTTGATAGAATAACTCCCGTGGGTAACCTAAGCAAATGGAAAGTTTCAGGACAACTTTGAATTTGTTCAGTGGTTCAACAAGTTTTTTGATCCACTATGATGGCAAGATTATGACTTTGTAGGTGCTAATCCAGGAGCAGGACGCTGCAGTTTCTCCAGCTCAGAAGAAACCTCTGAACTCTAGCAGTGCCGCTCCAGAGACCCACTTCAACACAGGACGCTGGGCTCCCAAGGCCAGCCTGGAGATGGTGCCTAGACTCTGGGTGTGGACGGTGGGGGCCACAAAGCGGCTGAGATGAGGCATAGAAGCTTTCTGGGGACTTGGAAAGAGGGAGATCTGTGCTTCTCAGAGCTAAGAATAGTCAATTAATTGGTTTTCTAGAAGAATGAGAGGCAGAAGCAGCCCCGTATTGCAGAGGATTTCACACCTGTTCCATGCCACAGACCAAGGCTTTGTGATTCAAGAGGAAGGGCCCTCCAGAACAACAAGAATAGTATGGGTGCTCACCTGTAAAAAAAAAAAAAAAAAAAAAAAAAAAATCCCTTTTAGTGGTCTTAGGGGAGTCACTGGTTTCTTCTCATAAGCAAAACATACCTCTTTCAAGAGTGAAGTGTGCAGAAGTTTTGTTGGTTTCCTAATAAATTTAAGATAGGAGCATTACCTTGAAACAGAGCAGTACTGACTCTAACATTAGTTCAGCGAGGGCTCAGAGGCCGGCATGGGGCTGGTCACAGTGACCGCTGGAGCAGGTGTTGTTGTGTAATGCATGGAGGTGGCAACCTCAGTAGAGAAGTCTAAGGACTGAGTTGAATTTTACCCTAATAGGAAATCTTGAATGTGTCAATAGATGGAAATGGTGCCATATGCCTGTAACCCCAGCTCTCGGGAGGCTGAGATAGGATTGTCACAAGTTCAAAATTAGATTGGACTACCTAGTGACTTAAGGCCAGACACTGTAACAAAAAGAGAGAGAGAGAGAGAGAGAGAGAGAGAGAGAGAGAGAGAGAGAGGAAGAAAGAGAAGGTGTTAATAATAAATGCCTTAAATATGTTTTAAAAGATGTAGTATGCAAACAGCAATAATTAGCAAAGGTGCCTAAATTAGTATTAGATTTGAAGATTAAAAACTCACTGAAGAGGGTCGTTTTACAGTGGCAAAGAGTCCATCCATCAAGCTCTCACAATTATGTATGTCTGTGTGCCTCACAGCAGAGTCCCTAAGTGCCTGGTAATTCTGTTTCACTAGCAAAATTCTGAAGTAAAAAATGGCTGCCCTAGCTCAGTATAGAGCACCTATGCAGGGCGTGTGAGGCCCCAGGCTCAATTATCAGCACTAAAAAAATACTTTTTCTGCCAAAATTAATGAAGAAATAAACAATTTAGCAGTTTTTGGAGGTTTGATAAAGAACAGATAAACTAGGCAGAAGACCTACCAAAAAGAAACAGAATGCTTGAATAACACTATGAACTACACCTAAAGTATTTATAGAACAGTCTGCCTGTTTTAGTGACTTTTCTCTCATTGCTGAGACAAAATACCCAATGCTCAAAGTTCAGGAAGGAAAGGTTTATTTAGCTCACAGTGTGTGGAGGTTTCAGTCCACACCTAGCTGGCACCAAAAGGCAGCAAAAACAGCAAGAGCAAAAAGGGAAGAGCTAGGGCCGGCATGGTGGCCAAGGCCTGTAATCCCAGCACTCGGGGGCCTGAGGCAGGAGGATTGTTGTGAGTTCAAGATCAGCCTGAGCTCACAGTGAGCTTAAGGCTAGCCTGAACTGCATAGTGAGACCCTATCTCAAAAAGACAAAAAAAAAAAAAAAAAAAAAAAAAAAAAAAAAAAAAAGGGGGAAGAGCCAACCTCTTTCTATCGCTTCTATTGTGTGCGGGCTACTTGCTCTAGGGCAGGTGCAGCACTCACACCCCAGCCCCATCCCAGCACTACATCACAAATCAATCACAAACTAGATGCAGCCACCTAGAAAAGCCCACCCCCTATGACCGCATGAAACTTTGGGGGAATATCCAGACCCAAACCGGAACACCACCCCACAATCATAGCACAATTCCCCCTCAGGGGCTCATGGAGCTCTCTCTAAGAGAGACCATATGTTAAGGCCATAAAATAAGACTCAACAAATGTTACATGTTTAGATCATACAATGCTGAAATCATATCTTCTCTGAACATGACTATGAAAATACAACTCGATAACAGAAAGAAACCTAGGAAATTCAAGATTATTGTTGTTTTCTGGGGATTGAATTCAGGCCTTCCCACTGAACTACATCACAGCTTTTTGTGAGGCTTTTTCTAAGTCACTGAGTTGCCCTGGCTGGTCTGAAATTTGTGATCTTCCTACCTCAGTCTCCCGGAGCACTGGGATGATAAGGATGTGTCCCACTATACCAGAGGCAATTAGCTCCTATCTCAAAACATTAGGAAAAGAAAATTTAATCTAGCAAAAGGCACTAGAGAGCATAGCCACCAACTGGGTGTCTGAGTCCATGGTGTGAGGGCTGAGTTCCCAGGCCTGCTTTAGATGTTAATCTCAAATTGTAGGTGGTTTTACCTGTTCTTCCCACTCACTGTAATTTGGAATTCCCAGGGCCAGGGAGATAGTTCAGTGGTGGAAGCGCCTGCCTGGCAAGCACAAGGACCCCAGTTTGACCCCTGGTACTGCATGTCTTGCGGGCCCCACACCTAACCGGATACATAATCTGGCATGGTGGCACACACCTGTGATTGCAGGGGAGGCAAAGGTAGGAAGATCTTATAAGTGTGCTGTATAGTGAGACCCTATACCAAATAAATACATGATTTAAAATTTTTGGAATTCCCACAATTTTTAATCTGAGTCAATTTATTGGTTCAAGTGGCTTATAGGACTCATGAAAACATTTACCGGTTGTTTTGGTTTGGTTTGGTTTGGTTTTCTAAGACAAGGTCTCAATATGCAGTGCAGGGTGGTCTCCAACTCAAAGGGACCCTCCTACCTCAGCCTCTTGGGTTCTGGGATTACAGGTGTGAGCTACCATGCCTGGCAGTCAGCTCTTTTACTTAACAAAATGCTCTTCCACCACACATTGCCCTCCTCATCTCTTCATTCCCTACCCTTGTTTTGGAATATCCTTTATAATAAAATTGGTAAATAGGGCATAGTAGTACATGCTATAATCCCAGCACTTGGGAGGCTGAGGCAGGAGAATCACCATGAATTTGAAGCCAGCCTGCATGACATAGCAAGACCCAGTCTCAAAACATTTCTTTCTTTTTTTTTTTTTTTAAAGTAAGAGGGAGCTGACTAATGATGCAGAAAGGCAGGGGGTATGAAAACTGTGAGACACCTCTTCCTGTAAACCGGCGCTCCGCGAAGCTCTCGCCATGTTCAGTTCGAGTGCCAAAATAGTGAAGCCCAATGGCGAGAAGCCAGGTGAGTTCGAGTCTTGCATCTCTCAGGCCCTGTCGGAGTTGGAGATGAACTCGGACCTCAAGGCGCAGCTGCGCGAACTCGACATCAGTGCAGCCAAGGAAATCGAAGTTGGCGGTGGTAGGAAAGCAATCATCATTTTCATCCCAGTTCCCCAGCTGAAGTCTCTCCAGAAAATCCAGGTTCGGCTAGTTCGAGAGCTGGAGAAGACATTCGGCGGGAAGCATGTGGTCTTCATTGCACAGAGGAGAATTCTGCCCAAGCCAACTCGAAAAAGCCGCACGAAAAATAAGCAAAAGTGTCCCCGAAGCCGCACACTGACCGCAGTGCACGACGCTATCCTGGAGGACCTGGTCTTCCCCAGCCAGCTCATCACGGCGCACCCGGCCAAGGCCAAGCAGAGCAATGAGGAGCGCAAGGTCGAGACATTCTCTGGTGTCTCTAAGAAGCTCATGGGCAAGGACGCTAATTTTGAATTCCCAGAGTTTCAGTTGTAAGAAGTTGTAAATGCTAAAATAAAATTATCGTTCATAAAAAAAAAAAGGAAGAAAACTGTGAGACAAATGGTCCAACATGGCCAGCAGGAGCAAAGGATTTCAGCTGAGCATAACCAGAGAGTTGAACCCTGGAGAGAGTTCATCTGGAAAAATTCATGCCGGTCCAGGGCAGGGGACCTGTCCAGAAACAACCTGAGAAAACACTAACCTTCACCCCCAACTGGTCGGCCACACTCCGTGAAAGCAAGAAACAAAGGTGAAGGAAGCATTGTGTAGGAGGCCGGGCCAAGCTGGACTGCGGGGCGGAACAGAGGTTCTCACTTCTGCCCCTTCACCCCTACCCTGCACTTCCTGTCCCTTCCTCCCCTGTGGTGCCCAGGGGACCTTCTGCCCAGCACTATTTAGCTGGGTGCCAGCTGAAGAGCAGAGACTTCCGATTTAAAATTCTCCGCATGGCAGAGAATACAGACTTAAAATTAGATCAGAAAAAAAAAAAAAAAAAAGATCAGAAGGGGTACTAAGCAAACAGTGGCAGCACGCATACCAAGCAATAAAAACTGCAAGGCAAATAAAAGGATGTCATTTCCAGCCTGTGAACACATTGTAGTACTGACAATGTGCAGTTTGCTGCAAAAAAAATGACAAAGCATACAAAGAAACAAAGGCCCGCTCACAGATGAAACTGTCCCCAAGGCCACCCAGCACTGGCCTTGCTGAGCTACTAACATCAGCTGCTCTAAATGTAAGAGAAAGGACCCTAAAGCAGTCCATTTGCAAGATGAAAATGACTGGAAAATTCCTGGCAGTTTCCTAGCTGCCCAACAAAGTTTATGTCTCTGGAGAATCTCTGGGCAGACAGGAGCTTAGGGAAACAAAACTGGTGACTCAGAGAGCCTTGGTAGGTGAGGGCAGGGAGCAGGAGAACAGAGAGGCTCTTTTTTTTCTAAAGCTAAGTGGAAACATAGAAATGTAGTTGTTAGGTCACATGAATCACTACCCAGGAATATCTGCTTCTCGGGAAAGTCCCAGGGTATGAAACAGGTGGGAGTATGAAGAAATCCAAACTCCAGGTGGAAGGGACCTGGGATGAAACAAGTTTATCCAGGGAAGGATTGTGCCACTCCTCATACTCCGCCCAAGTGGAACGGAGCAGGGCCACCTGCATGCCGGTGTTTAAAGGGCCTGCTGGGAGCGCTGGGTGTGTGTCTGTCTGTCAGACCCGCAGCTTGTAAGACTGACTGTAGGCCAGCTTCTCCTTCGCTGTGCTTCCTGCCTAGCCATCCCTTGGGTCTCGACGAGTGAGCTCATTTCTTATATGAAATATGCTCAAAGACTTACTGGAAGACAGTGATAAAAAACTAAAGGAGTCCAGAAATAAACCAATTTTGTAGATAATTGATTTTATTTCCCTACAGTGCTAGGAATCACACCCAGGACTTCATGTATAGGGAGCACATACTCTACAGCTGGCCAGTTAATCTTTAATGAAGTTGTCAATTCTGATTACTCGAATTGTTTGCCTTAGAGCTGTCTCCATATAGTTTTAAATCAGTCTAAAGTCTTGTGTGCGCATAGTGAACTACAACCTAACTTGATATGTAAACGTATATGTAACCTATCCTTGGAACTAGCAGCTGAGCCTCAACCAATCACCATCAGCCAGCTGTTCAAATAAGATTCTGTTTGTAACTAATTGGATATTCTCTGTACCTTATTTATATTTTCTGTATATCTCTTCCTTTTTATTCCTAGCTATACACATAACATGGTTCTGTGGTCCAGATTGTTGCCTGATAGAAGCACATATAAAGCCAATTAAGATACATAAAATTAGATTTGTTATAATTTTCTCTTTTAGTAAGACTATTCAACTGGGGGAGAAGAGTCTTTAACAAGTAGCAATGGAACACAACTGGATTCACATGCAAAATAATCAAGTTGGTTGCCTATCTCACACTGCACAAAAATGAACTCCAGAAAAATGGCTGGTGTGGTGGTGCATGTCTGTAATCCCAGCTCTCAGAAGACTGGGAAAGGAGGATCAATTCAAGTTTGAGGCCAGGGCTGGAGAGATGGCTCAATGGAATAAGCGCTTCCCTGGCAAGCACAAGGGCCTGAGTCCCCAGTTCCACAAAAAAAGGGGGGGGCACTTTTGGGGCCGGGAGATGGCTCAATAGAATAATAACTTGCCTGATGAGTTCAATCCCTGATTCTGCCAAAAAAAAAAAAGGCCGGGGAGGTGGCTCAGTGGAATAAGTGCTTCAGAATAAGTGCTTCCCTGGCGAGCGCAAGGGCCTGAGTTCAATCCCCAGTTCTAAAAAAAAAAAAAAAAAAAAAGGGTTTGAGGTCAATCTTGAGGGCTCAAGACCAGCCAGAACTACAGAGCAAGATCTTGTCTCAAAAACTCCAACCTAAATACGAGAGCTAAAATATCCAAAATAGGAAAGCTAAAATCATGTCTTAAAAAGAAAATGAAGTAGTAGTTCTTCTTGACCTTGGATTTGGCATTGATGCCAAATGCATGAGAAACAACTAAATAAATAAATAAAAATAAACTAAATTTCATCAAAATAAACTTTACAATGGGGAAAGAGCATTTGCAAGTCATGTGTCTGAGAAGAACAGCATCTGGAATATATAAAGTATCAACACCAGTACCATAAATTAATATAATATAATAAATATAATATAATACATAAAAAATAGCCCCCCCCAAGTAAACTACTCTAAGTCTTGTGTCAAATTCTACACCCCACATACAGACCAACTGGGTAGACCAAGCCCTCCTCTCACTCTTGCACAAGGATACACAGCAGCACTCCAGGATACATTCCCTCATAAAAGCTTTGGGCTGCTCACACTGGTACTTAAGGGATTCTTTCCTGGAATCCCACCCAGCTCTGTCTCCAGATGATTTAGGCCACTACCTTGTGGGAATTCCACTGCTCTGATCCAGAAGGACAATGTGTCTTATGGAGTCCACCAATTCCAAGCCTAATCTCATCTGGAAACACCTCCCCAGACACACCCAGGATCTGCCAGTCTCTGAGTCAGTCAGCTTGACTCACAGGACTATCACTGTCCTCAGAAAACTACAAATAGAGACTCCACTTCCCTCAGCACGCCACAGAGATGCATGCACGCCCATGTTTATAGCAGCAGGACTCCTAAGAGCTAGATCTGGGAAACAGCCCGGGTGTCTGTCAGGCTTGAATGGGCAAATGTACTTGTCCACAGAGGAGCACTATTGGGCCACAGAGAAGGATATGCCTGAGTCATCTGGAGGGGAATGGGTGCAACTTGAAACTATGATATTAAGTGAATTAAATCAACATGTAAGCTTGCAGTTTGTCTCATCTGAGAAACCTAAAGTACAAATAATTTCAAAAGCAAGAGTAAAGATCACAGGAAATGGAGATAAAGTACGTGGAGATAGGAAGGGGATCAGTGTATGGGAGAAGCTGGAGGGGGACAAGAAGAGGAAGGGGAAATATGTGACCCATCACATCGTCCTTCCAAAGAACCTAGTTCAAAATGGGTGTAGTGATACAAGCCTGTGATCTTACCACCCTGGGAGGCTGAGGCAGGAGGACTGCAAATTGGAACACAGCCTGGAATTTAGCAACTTAGTGAGAACTTGTCTCAAAATTAAAAAGGACTCAGAAACAGCTCAGGGTGAAGGTTCTGAGTTTGATCCCTGTGGTGAGGGAGAAGGAGGGAGAGAGAAGGAGGGACAGAGAGAAGAGTTTGTTGTTAGTATATTCTCAGAGCTGAGCCATAGCCCCAGCCCCAGACTGTGTTGTTATACTGGGGCTGTAGCTCCGTGGTTCAGCACTGCTAGCATGTGTGAGGTCTTAGGTACAATAACAGCAGAAGGAGGCTGGGAAGATGGCTCAGTGGAATAAGCACTTCTCTGGCAAGCATGAGGGCCTGAGTTCAATCCCTGGTTCCACCAAAAAAAAACCAAAAAACATGATGCAAAGGTGTTTTTGTTTGCTTGTTTGTGCTTATGCTAACTATAGCTCCCATTTGCTAGGGTTGCTGTCATTTCCATTCTCAGTATCATTTGAATTGATGAACCTGGGTCCCGGCACACAGAATAACTGTCAAGGAACTTCAGGAGAATATCACTCGAGGTCTATGGAGTCTCCACCAAAAGTCTGCGGACGTAACAGAACAACTGTCCAACACCAGAAGTTATTGTGGAGTATATAGAAAATACCTGTGCTTCAGGACTGCTTTCTTGTCATGCACATGAGGCAGGAGATTAGGACGAGGTAAACTGGCTGGGGAAGTGGGTGTGGCCTCTCAATTACCAAGAACACACATTTACGGTACGTGCCCAAAGCCCTGGACTGGAAAGCAGTCAGAGTGCTGTCTTCACCACTTCTTATCACAACCCAAGCAGAGTTTTTGTTTGTTTGTTTTTATGTATTTGGTATAGGGTCTGCAGGGTTTCACTATGTAGATTGGACTTGTAGTGATCCTCTGTTTTCAGCCTCCCAATCCTTGGGATTATAGGAGTGCGCCACCATGCTCAGTCTCAGTTGCCATCTCAGCATGCCCCAGGGGCAGGGCTGGCACAGTACACCAGGGATCGAACCCTGGCCACTGTGCTCCACCTTAACAGGCACATTAGTCCACTGAGCTATGTGGCCGGCCCCCAAGCAGGATTTTGGTAAGATGCCCTAACCCTGAAGCCAGCTCGAGGAGTAGGAGGTACAAAAGATGGTGAGCGAAAGATGGCTTGCACTCATGCTGGTACCATATTTATGCCTACTCTCAATACAAGGTGAGCTGGCATCATGGAAATGCATACTCCCTCAAATTTGAATAGGCTTGGTATCAAAATTACACTGAACAAAATCCATGGCTTACATTTGTTTTATTCAGTTAATGTTTTGAGAGAGGGTCTGGATTTTTTTTTTTTTTATATGTTGATTAGGCTGGTCTTGAACTCAAGATCTCCTGCCTCAGCCTCCCAAGTTCTGAGATTGCAGGCATATGCACCATACCTGACTTGCTTTATGAGTTCAAGATCTTTGCTCTTCTGGGCCTCGTTCTGAACAATAGTTGTCTTAAATATCACTAAATAAAGACAATCTCATCAGGCGTGATTGTGTACAAGTGTAACCCAGCACTCTGGAGGCTAAAGCAGGAAGATCACTATGAGTTCAAGGCCAGCCTGGGCTACACACTGAGTTCAAGCTAGCCTGAACTATAGAGCAAGATGCTATCTCAATACAAACCAAGACATTTGTAATCTCTGCCCATTTTTGATTATGCAATTATACAATCATTTAGAAGATTTTATTTTATTATTTAAAAAATTTATTAATTACAGTGTCTTGCTATACATCACAGACTCTTTTTGTGGGGGGGCAGGGTCAGGGCTGGCAGGGCATGTGGCACTGGGGATCGAACTGCGGTCCCTGAGAGCTTGCCTAAGCTTGACAAAGCAGGCACTTTAGACCGCTGAGCTATCTTGCCAGCCCCCATTTAGAAGATTTTTAGAGGGTCTATGGATTTAGCTCAGTCAGCATAATCAACATCCTAGGTTCAGTCCCCAGCATGAACAACAAAAACAAAATATTTCTATCATAAGTATGTGTTGTTGAATAAATAGGAGTTAAGTACTTCATGTTTAATCATGTTGATCATGAACCCTAGTGGGGACTAAGCCTTCAGTCTTCTCCTTATTAAGCCTTCTCTTCTACTGATTAAATCAGTATTTAATCTAGGGCTCAATACATGCATACTGAATAAAAATAAAATAATATAACCCAGGAAACCTATGCCAGTTCAAAAGCAATTTCAACAGTTTAGTTTAAAGGTGTAAGTGGCTTGCATTATCAATTGATGAACTGGTCTAGTGTCCCACCTAAAGACTCATATCAGGTACTCTGCTGGCAATGGCAAAATAGGTGGTTTTTATAAGATAGCAAACACAGGGATAAGGACCCCAAATACCAAACGTAGACTGGATAGCATCAGGTTGCTTTCTTTGCTAGCGTTAACCCAGGAGAACATTGTTATCACAAACAGTGACATCGACTGAGCCCCAACTGCTGCCAATCTTGTTTCAGGAAAAGCTGAAAATTCCATTTGGGAATTTTCCTGCTTCTTTACTGTATATCGTTTGCCAGGCCTGGTGGCATAATTCCTTGCACTCAGGAAGCTGAGGCAGGAGGATTACTGCTGGTTCAAGACCAGTTCAGGCTACATAGTGAAACTATGCCTCACAATAAAACAACCTTATGACACAGAGTGTATAAGTAAATCTTTAGTTTGGTCACTGGAGCCTACTACAGGAACTCGGATCAGAAACAATGGCCTTCAAACTGTGGGTTTTTTTTTTTTTTTTTTTTTTTTTTTTTTTCAGAACTGGGGATTGAACTCAGGCCCTTGTGCCTGCTAGGGAAGCGCTTATTCCACTGAGCCATCTCCCCGGCCCCCTAAGCTGTGGCTTTAAGCCTAGCTTTACATAAATCAATGGGGTCATAGTCAGTAAAAACTCCTCTATGCATGCAGATCTCATCATGTTCTACAAGTGCATTTACAGAAGTTTTTCCACTTGGACCTGGAAAGGTGCGTTAGGTAGTGAGGACAAAAATTACTCCCATTTTGCAAAAGGAGAAACTGAAAGGCCAGGAAGATAAATCATTTTATCATATATACTTGTAAGTTACCAATTTCTGGCTCCTGATTCGCTCATGTGTAAAGAGGTCAGAGTTGGAAGTGGGTGGGGCCATTATATTGTCCATAAGCATCTTTCCTTTGAAAATATTAAAATTTAACTTGATCGTGGTGGTACAGGCCTGTAACTCCAGGGCTTGGGACACTGAAGCAGCAACTTTTAGGCCAGTGTGGGAGACCAACTGAGTTCAAGGCCAGCCTGAACTACCTAGTGAGACTCTGTCTCAAAAACACAAAAACAAAAATAAAAATCCCCAAAAGTTCCATGCCAGGAGTGTGGCTTGGTGGCAGAGTGCTTGCCTGGCTTGTACAAGATCCCAGGTTTGACTCTTAACACCACAAACCAAAACAAAAATCGTCTTACTTTATGGCTCTGGAGGTCAAAAATCCAAAATGGTGCTCACAGAGCTAAAACAGAAGTGGTAAAACTTCTTCCGGAAACTCTGGAGAGACGAAAGGCCTTACCTTTTCCATTTCCAGAGGCTGCTTCACTGCCAGCTGCTTCCCTTGTTCTTCTGCCTCCTCTTCCTCTTCTGCATTAATGAACCCTGGTAATTACACTGGGCCCACTTAAGCCATCTTACACTGGCCCTCTACCCTTTAAGGCCAGTTGATTAGAATGTTACTGCCAGGCTTTCCCCCTGTGCTGCAGCATAACCTACTCACAGGTCTCAGGGAGGAGGGTGGGAACTTCTGCAGAAGATTGTGGCTCCATACGCTACACTCAAGAAATACTGATGCTTTGGCCCATGTCTGAAATCCCAGGGCTCCAGAGGCTGAGGCAGGAAGCATGCTAGTCTGAGCTACATAGTGAGACCCTGTGTTAAAAACTTAAAAGAGACAGACAGAGACAGAGGGAATATACAGATAATCGACGCATTTCTACATGTTGTTGTTAACCTTACTTTTATTTTATTTATTTATTCATTTTTGTATTTTAGGGAAGGGTGTACAGGGTGTTCAGGGTCTCACTACAGACTCGTAGTGATTCTGTTTACAGCCTCCCAAGAGCTGGGATTACAGGAGTGCACCACCACAGAGCTGGGATTACAGGTGTGCACCACCACAGAGCTGGGATTACAGGTGCGCACCACCACACCCAGTCTCAATTGCTGTCTCAGTGCACCCTGGGCATGAGGATGGCACAGCAGGCCTTGGGATTGAACTCTGGCCCCTGAACCTGCTTGCAGGTGCTTTAATCTGCTAAGCCATTTGACCAGCCCAATTAATCTTATTTTTAAATTCATGTTTTGAGTCAGGATTTCTTGTGTCACCCAGACTGGCCTCAAACTCCTGAGGGCAAAGAATTTCTTGCTTCAGCCTCTCCAGGAGGAGTTGGAACTACTGGTAACACCACTATACTCGATACTTTTGTTATTTTCAACTGTTTGCCTTTCTCAGTAACCTATTTTTAATTAACAACTAACATTTACGTGTCAAGCATTGTCATAAGTGAGTTGTGGTCATATTGTAATGATACTATATCCATGTTTTATCACGGATGATCCTCATGACAACCCTATGAAATAAGTATATTTTCTTTTTTTATTTTTCTATGAGAATCCTATGTGATCCAGGCTGGCCTTGAACTCATGACCTTCCTTGCTCAGCATCCCACGGACTGGGGTTATAGCTGTCACCACCAATCCTGTCTTTCTTTGCCCCAGTTTGTGAAGGAGAAAAAAGTCTCAGAAATGTATCCCAGATCAGATGATGATAAATGGTAGTGCTAAACTGGATCCCTGTTCCACCCGACTTGTAACTTCTGCGTGACCCTGTCTCTGGAGGTGAGGGCCCTCAGAGCTGCTAGAGTTCAGCATGGGAACAAAATGGTATGAGTTACATATTTAACATCTAAGTTCCAAGAAGAGCAGCTGGTGAGGGAGTGACCTAAGTCTGGCGGTATAGCTCAACGGACTAAGCGCTTACTTAGCTAAGCACAGGGACCAGGGTTTGATCCCTAGTTCCTCATGCTGCACTGGCCCCACCTTCAGGTGTGCTGAGCCGGCAGATGGAGTCTGGGTGTGGTGGCACGCACCTGTAATCCCAGCACTAGGGAGGCAGAAAGCTGGAGGATCACTATGAATGTGGGCTGCATAGTGAGACCTTGTACAAAAAAAAAAAAAAAAAAATGTGACTGAGTATCTTACAAGCCTCAAATGCAGCTAGCCCTGCCCAATGTGGAGGGTCCTAGCCATCTGAACCTCAGTGAGACAGTAAGCTAAGCTATATTTTCTAGGAAGTGACATCAACATGAGAAAAAGCCATGTGGTGCCATATACCTTTAATCCCAGCACTCAGGAGGCTGAGGCAGAACTGCTGTGAGTTGAAGACAGCCTGTGCTACATAGTGAGTTCAAGGCTGACTTGGATCACACAGCAAGAACTTATCTCAGAACACAAACAAAAGGGCTGGTGATATAACTCAGTGGCACAGCACCTGCCTGGCAAGAGCAAGCTCTGAGTTCAATTTCCAATTTAAAAAGCTCCACAGCCTGCTATGGTAGCATATACCTATAACCCCAGCAGTCTCGGAGACTGAGGCAAGACAATAATCAATCCCAGCCTAGGTAGCTGAGTGACTTAGTGAGACTCTGACTCTAAAATAAAATTTCAAAGGGCTAAGCTGTAACTTGTAAAGGCTCTGGGCTCCGGTGACGTGAGAGGGGCCTCTCTGTCAATGGAAGCTCACTCAGAACAAAAGACACATTGCCCACCACAGAAACAAGAGTCAGTTCTGCCAGGAGGAAGGTTAAGACTTGAACTATAACACTGGCTCTTCCTGGGTCTCTAGCCTGCACATTTTGGATTTGTAAACTTCTACAATTATGAGAGCAATTCCTTAAGTCTCAGAAGGGCTGGCCAGATAGCTCAGCAGACTGAACGCACTTGTTTGGGCAGAGTGCAAGACCAGGATTTGATCCCCGGCATGCTGTGCAAGGCCTGCTCCAGGGCACACTGAGATGGCAATCGAGACTGGGCATGGTGGGGCGCACCTGTAATCCCAGATCTTGGGGAGGCTGAAAACAGGAGAATCATTACAAGTCCAATCTACTTAGTGAGATTCTTACACTCTGCACCAAATATATATATATATTTTAAAATAAAATAAAACAAAATAAATCTCAGAGATGGGCCGGGCGTGGTGGCGCAGGCCTGTAATCCCAGCACTCGGGAGGCTGAGGCAGGAGGATTGTTGTGAGTTCGAGACCAGCCTGAGCTACAAAGTGAGCTTAAGGCCAGCCTGAACTGCATAGTGAGACCCTGTCTCAAAAAGACAAAAATAAAATAAAATAGACTAAACATGTTTTAATATTAACAATAATACACAAAATTTTCTCCTTCTCTATGTATCCTATTGGTTCTGTTTCCCTGGAGGGCTCTAACTAATGCAGACCCTTAAACAATTCTGTTACTGTCACTGTCCATTCCTGTGACACAATAAAGATCCTGATGCTCAGATTTATAGGTCAAAAACACACATGCTGTTCTGGGGAGTGAACACGTATGGAAACTGGCACCAAGCGCCCTTGGGTGGCCCCTCCTGAAAGGTTCGAACACGCTGTGTTCTGTCCAGCTCATCCCAAAGCAGACTGACAGCAATGAGGGTGAGTACCACAGGCCCCGGGAAACAGCTCCAAGCATCCGCACCCCAGAGCCCCTGGGGTGCCTTCTCTCATTCCGTGCGGAGGGCATGGAGGGGAAAGCGGCCCTGTGACCATCTCATGCCTCATGGATGATAGGTTCTAGCCTGACTACAAGCTACTCAATTATCATGGTTCTGATTCAACATGACAGAATCCCCAAAACAGCAGCTTATCTTCCCAATAACCACTTTCTCCTTCACCCGCACCCCTAGTCCTGGATACAACCTCCTTTCCCCTTTCCCACTCACACAAGGGAGCCCCCCAAACAGCTCCTTGTGTGTCACTGAACCTGCCCCTCTAACTCCAGCTCTAGGAAAACTCCATAAAGTCTCAGCCTCTGTGTCTCAGGTCAGGGATCCCTTAATCTCCCCAAGATCAATCCTCTCCATGTCCTCCTCAATGGAAATAAAAGTCTTTCTCTCCCTTTCTTTTACTTCTGCTTCTCTGCCATGCCAAAAAAGCTAACAACAGAGACACCACTTAGAGAATGGTAGATTGTTCTGTGTCAAGGTTTGTCTGACTTGTGGAATGCCCCAAGGGACAGGAAATCCCATCTAGCCCCAGAAACCAATGCTCCCAGAGTCAAGTGGTCACTATGATAAAGGCCTGGGACCATTGGCGCTGTGCTTGTTGGTGAGGAGCTATCCACTCTCCCAACAGAGCACGCTCCAGGGTCACCCTCCAGCATCTCAAGACCCTCAAGAAAAGACCAAGCATTGGAGACTCTGAGGTTGCGGCTTCCATCATAGTCAGATTTGGGTCAAGAACCCCAAGAGTGGAATCCAGTGCAGGGAATCCCATCTGAATGCAATGTCCAGGCCACAGGACCTCCTGCCCCCTGCCATTGCCTGAGCCAGTGACAAGGCCCTAAGCCTCGTTAGGCAGATGGCATGACCCAGCCCCCACAGAAAACTACCCCATAGAGCCACGCTGGCCCTCACATAATAACCAACCTTGCATGGCCTTGCTTGATACGGATTCCCAAATGGCGGTACTCCCCAGAGGTCCCATGGAATGTAAGGGAGGGGCTCTCCTTGTCCTCTGGGGAATCACACCACCTGTGACTGAAGGCAAACAGGTCTGCTCACCCAGCCATGAGCCCTTGGCTGGTGTGCTAACTGTATGCATCGTTTATTGTGGAGTGCCGCAGTATCCTCATGTGTAAGCTATGGGTAATTGTTATCTCTGCCCTCCTCTGTCAACAGTACTCTGAAAGCGCTTTGTTGACGTGATCAACAACTGTGAGGTACAGCTGGGCGATTCTCTGGGCAGATGCCTGTATTTGAGGTATTTCTAAGCTAAACTGCCTGAGTCACAGCAGGCAAGGTGATTCATTGGTTTCCAGACAAGTGACACGCCTCCCATGCCTGTGGACAATAAAGAACTTTACTGTAGCATTACTCTGTTTGTTTGAGGCTGGCTGAAGGATTCCAGGGAGTTTTATGATCTGCATGTGAAGGGTTTGATGTTGGCTCCAGTGAGGGCCAGCAGTTTAGCCCTGGAGTCCTTCATAAAGGAGAGAAAACACTGGTCAATTGCACTGCCATCTTGAGGGGAGAAGTTACATCTCAGCTGGCTTTTACTCCTGGCAGGTGGCTCACTGTAGATACTAAATAAATATTTAATGGACACATAGAAGTAGTTCAGAAGAGAGAAAGTTGTTACTTCCTGGAACTGATGTTCCTAGCCAATTTAAGCACTTGGGTACTATTTGCCTTGTTTCTGTAGTTTTCATTTCATCAAATGGGGTCAATATATTGTTTCACATTTACTGGAGAAAAGATGAACAAATATAAATTGAAAATGTATTCATACTACCTATTTCAGGTTCATCATTCAAATCCCTATTTTTTCTGAGTGTAAAATAGAAGAACTCTAAAAGAAATTAAAAGTAAAGCCTTCCTTCATAGCTGTTCTCCCTAATGGTTTTAGCTGAAACTCATTTAGGTGCATGAAATTTAAGATTCTGAACTATTAAAAATACTCCCTTTGGAGATTTCATTAAGGACAAGAGAAAAGTCAAAAGAAGGCACACATTTATGTATAGATTTACAAAAACACAATTGTAAGCATTGTACTTAACACACAAAGGAATCTACGTTGGTTAGCAATGTACATTAGTCAGTAATGAAAAGTAGAAATTCAAAATAGATTTAAAAAATCAAACAAACATGGTAGCACCTTTCAATTAAGTAGAGTCCAAGGTCTGGTAAAATAGCTCAGTGGATTAATACACCTGCTTAGGCAAATGCAGTGACCTGGGTTCAATCCCCAGCATGCCATGCAGGCCCCGCCCCCTGGGCACCCTGAAACGGTGATTGAGACTGGGTGGGGCATGCCTGTAATCCTAGCTCTTGGGAGGCTGAACACAGGCGGATCACTATGAGTTCGACCTATGTAGTGAGACCCTGTAGACTCTGTATTTATATATATATATATATTTATTTATTTCCTGGAGAGACATTTTCCTGTACGAGTGACAAACCCACTCCTCTTCCAGGATTCACTCACAAGGCAAGCAATGTGATGTTTTTTACCTTTTCCCCTGTACTCCAGCAGTAAGTATAGACATCCATACTTTCCATCTGACAGTTTTAAGGAGTCAAAACCTTTCTGACCTGAAACAATTCCGATTACATCTGTCCTCCACTGATTTGAATGAAAACAGGGAAATGGTTTCATTTGCTTGTTTTGCTTGACCACATATGGACTTCTGCTTCAGAAAATGTGGGAGAAGAACATAAAAAAAAAAAAAAAAACCCACACATTCTGTGTTCAAGGTGTGAACCTTGAACAAAAAAATCTCGTCCATTTTATTGTTCCTGATGCTTTGAGTCACCTATGATGAAGGGCGTTGGTGAGGCTCATGTAACCAGCATCCCTCAACTGGACCTGAAGCTTTTATCAGTGCGCTGATCTAGATGAGATTGGTTCCTTCTTTTGCTCTCAGGAAACACTGACAAGGTGTAAGACTTGGGAGCAGAAAAATCCCCTTGGGTCTGCCCAGCACACCAGGTGAGGGAGTGAATGCACACGACCCCCAATATCTATTGGGTCCGCTCGGTGACAGACCATGCCCTGTGTCCAGAAATCGTTTTAGCAAAAGGGAAGGATGGCCAGCTCAGTTTCTCTTGGAGACACTGGCAAAGCATCCATCTGCTGAGCAGGAGGTGTCACCACAGTGTCTGTCCCATGCTGTCACTTTTCACTCTTGTGAAAAGCCACTGGAAGCATTCCTGGTTTCTGTCATGTGCAGTAACACAGAACACACAGAGCTGGCCCAGCAAGGCTTCCCACAAAGAACAGCCAATTGTGTGTCTCGAGGGGCCACCGAACACCAGAAATCTCCCAGGACTGTCACAACTCAGAAGACCTTAATTTCCAAGCATCCTTAGTTTGAAACAATTCAGCCCATTCCGGTGAGCTGATTAGGAAGGCGCTCTGGTTTCATTTGGCTTTTTGTTTTGCTTAGTGGATTTTTGCCTGTGTCACCAAAGGAAAAATTTGGTAGTTAAGAAATACAGTGATTTCCAAAATAAAGCCCAGCAAGTCAGTGGTGTCCAAAGCCAGTAGTACCGGCTCGCTCCCAGCCCTGTTTTCTGAGTTCTGTCAGCCAGCTGCCTGGCCTCTGTGGCCGGAACTGCCCATGCCCTAGTGAAGCTGTCAAAGGTGACTGTCAAAGATGTCAAGCGGTGACTTCCACGTCCTCCTTTTTCCGGCAGGAGGACGCTTCTGGCAGCATTCCTTTCTGGATAGCCAACATCCATGTCAGCAGGATACGTTTAATTGCCACCTCCGGGAGCCCCACCAAGGCTTTGTTGATTCTTTGGTAAGGGACTAGGAGGCTAATTGATGAAAACAGCTTTAGTTTTGCAGGTAGAACTCTATAGTGTCTTTTTTTTCCCCCTCCATTTTCATTGTCCTTTTGTGTGTTACTAACTCCCATAGACCCCCCCCCCAGTTCAACACTTAAGTACCTGGTTGTCACTGGCTGGAAATGATTGGAGGTCGGACAGGAAGCAGAAAGACCTGAAGGAAGCTAGAAAAATAATCACCAAGTCAGTTACAAATGTTAACTCATTTAATTTTTGCAGTATCACCATTTTAGTGAAATCTTTTTTTTTTTTTTTTTTTTTTTTTTTTTTGTGGAACCGGGGGTTGAACTCAGGCCCTTGCACTTGCCAGAGAAGTGTTTATTCCACTGAGCCATCTCCCCAACCCCAGTATCACCATTTTAGAAGCCAAGCACAGCAACTCAAAGAGATGAGCTTCCCCAAGGCCACCCAGAGTCCTCTGGGTTCCAAAGACAGTGCCCTCACACTACCCACTCCTGGTAGAACACAGGCCTTCACAAACTCCAGGCCTTACAGCTTCTAACTTTCTTTTTTTTGGCAGAACTCAGGCCCTTGTGCTTGCCAGGGAAGCACTTGCTCTGCTGAGCCATCTCCCTGGCCCCTAGCTTCTAACTTTCTTGACATGTTTGCAGTCTCTGCTGGGTCCCTCCTTTTGCTGTTCAGTGATGCACTAGTAGCTCCTCTTATAAAAATAAATAATAGAATCCCGTGTGGTGGTGGCACATGCCAGTAATGCCAGTACTCTGGAAGGCTGAGGCAGGAGGACCACACATTTGAGCCATGCTTGCTCAAATTAAAAAAATAAAAAAACACCTATAGATATAACTCAATGAAGAGGCCCTGGATTTAATCCTCTGTAGCCCCTGCTCCTCAAATCTTAATAAAAATAAAAATGTCTTCCTCTTCAAATCCATCCATCACCATTTTTCTCTCTTCTCTCTGGCACTAACCTGACTTTTCTTGACCTACATGTACCTGTCTGAGAGACCTTAGGTGTTTTGGAAGGATCTGGGTCTATCTTAGACTCTGTTCTTGTCCAGGCTGTAACACTAGAACTCAGCTAATAATAAATACCATGCTCCCTCATTCCAGTTATGTTGATTCTTTCTGACAAGTGTGCAATGGATACATGCCTCTGTGGGAGCGAATGAGACACCAGGAAAGCTTTGCTGGTTTCGTGGGTGGTGAGTTGGGGAGAAAAGAACCTTAGGGTGAAGTTGCCACCACAGAAGCAGAGTGGAGAGACAAAGGGACTCCATGTGCCTAATGATATTTTTAAGCCACTGACTCAAACCATCCCTGGAACTTGTCCTACCCCTCAGTTTCCTGTTGTATGAGTAAAGAAATCTTCCTCAGTGTTGAAATCAACTTGAGTCAAGTTTGACTTACCAAGCAGCCCTACGCATCTGTCTCAGAACTGTTGTGTGTGGTTAATGTGCGGCCCCTGTGCAGCTAAGTGCAGACGCCCTCTTCTTTCTCATTCTTTTCCTCAGCAGCATTTGATCAGTGTGCAGTTTACTCCTCAGCCTCTTAGCTTGGCTCCTGTGGTTCCGTTTTCAGTGGGTTTTCTTCTCAGTAGCCTTTCTTGTTCATCCTTCTGGTTTCGTTTGGATTTGTGGTACTTGTGTTTTTGTCTTGTTTTCAGACAGTGTCTCACTATGTAGTTCAAGCTGGCTTTGAACTCACAATGTAGCCCAGGCTGGCCTCAAACTTGCATGGATCTTCCTGCTTCAGTCCCCTGCATGCTGGAGTTACAGGTCTGTGCTCTTATTCGTTCTTTTTTTTTTTTTTTTTTTTTTTACCAAATCCTTTTCCTCCATGAATACTGGAGTTCCTTGGGGGTTAGCCATCCACACATTTTAGTTCTCACTTGATGCCATCTCTCTGGGGAATTCCTTCTTTTTCCTGTTATAAAATCCCCTAATCTAGCAGTAAC
Organism: Ctenomys sociabilis; assembly: GCA_004027165.1. NCBI lineage: Eukaryota > Metazoa > Chordata > Mammalia > Rodentia > Ctenomyidae > Ctenomys > Ctenomys sociabilis. Next base: position 3,100 of record PVKA01024230.1, on the reverse strand, counting down.
TCCAATTTATGCTCTTTTGTTTAGCTATTTTTCCTGTTGCTGAGATAAATACCCAACACCCAAAGTTAAAGGAAGAAAGGGTTATTTAGCTCACATTTGTAGAGGGTCCAGTCCATAGCTGGCCTGCCCGAAGGCAGGGTGGAATATGCAGAGGGCCAACCGTTCGTGGTGGGTGAGGAGAGTAAAAGCAACGAGAGAGCCCTCTTTGCATCCCTATGTTGTATCTGCTCTACCAGGATTAGAGTGGTGCTAGTCCAATCAGTGGACCGGTCCAGCAACCACACCCCCTTATCTATAGCATCCTCAATGCTAGCATAGAACCGTGGCTTAGTCACACACTCTAGATTCAGCCACCTCTGAAAAAGCCCCATCTGAAAGCACATAAGGCTTCAGGGGGACACCTAGACCCAAGCCACATAGTCTTCAAGCCAGACCTTGTTTCCGAGCTGTCATTGCCCTTACAGTATTTTCACTTCACTGTCTCAAAACCCAACTCATATTGAGTAGAAGCTCAGAGGTGCTTAGACCACTGAGCTATCTCCCCAGCCCCTAAAAGCTAATTCTGACTTTTTTTTTTAAGGAAGACTTTACAGGACATTCAAGGTCTCACTACTAGATCATGTTGGAGATACACAGGTATCTCCAGCACCACGCCTGCCTCCAAGTCAAGAGTCCACTAAACTTTTGAATGAACAAACAAGAGACAGACAGCAGTGAATAAGTTAGACAGCAGTGTCCTTGGGTTGCAAATAATAGTCTGACTCAAACTAGCTTGAACAGAAAGAGGATTGCAGTAGGAGCCAACTGGGGGATTCCACTGAAGCTGAGGACAGGAATGTGAATGAGCCCCAAGACCATTTGGAACTTTGTCTTTGATGCTACCAGGACTCTTCAGCCCTGGCTCCTTCTTCTTCCTGAGCAACAACTTCACGTATCTCTCCAGTTGCTTTCTTTTTTGGTCTTTCAAATCAAATGGAGATTCTAGAGCTGGGATTGGCAAGGAACATACTGGCTTGAGGGCCCTGCCATCTCTCTGTTGCAACTGATCTCACCTCTGCTCCTTGTAGCACAAAAACAGCCTTAGACAATATGTGAGTGAGTGGCCTCAGTAATGCTCCACATGGCCATGGGTTGCTGATCTCTGCTCTTGAACAGTAGGTATAAGGTCCACATGTCTGCTCAGCTCTTTGGTTCTCTTAGGCCAGCTCAGGTCATTATCCCTGAGCAGTGTTATGGGGACAGCATAACTACTACCCTGGCACTCACCATTGTTGCAAGAAGACTGAAAATAGAGGGGGTAATTTCTGGGGTGTGAGTGTGGGGATTGAACCCACGGCCTCTGCTTGCTGGGTCTTCCTCTTCTTCTTCCTCCTCTTCTTCCTCTTCTTCCTCTTCTTCCTCTTCTTCCTCTTCTTCCTCTTCTTCCTCTTCCTCTTCCTCTTCCTCTTCCTCTTCCTCTTCCTCTTCTTCTTCTTCTTCTTCTTCTTCTTCTTCTTCTTCTTCTTCTTCTTCTTCTTCAGGCTCTTTGTTTTTATTTTTTATTTTTTGGAGGAACCAGGGATTGAACTCAGGCTCTTGACCTTGCCAGGGAAACACTTATTCCACTGAGCCATCTCCCCAGCCCTGCAGGCTCTTTAATTGGCTGAGTGTTTGGCTGGCCCTCATAAAAGTTAATTTTTAATCTACATGTACAAATCCACTCCATCTTTTATATTTCAGACTCAGCATCCTTCTCTCAGGCTTATGTATCCTCTCTTTCTCTCATCCTGGGTGTCTAGCTCCACACTGAGCCTTTTCAACCCTCCACCTCCTCCACTTCTTCTTCCTCCTCTTTCACTGCTAGCGATGGAATCCAGAGCCTCATGTATGCTACGCAAACACTACCATTGAGCCACATGCCTAGCCCCCAACTGCATCTCTGAAATACATTGCCAACATTACCTACTGTCTTTCCTAACCATTGTCTTTGTTCAACCGTCAGCTCTTTAGTCTTCTGCAATATCTCCTGCCTTGTCCCTTTGCTTTTTCTTATCTCTGGTCCAATTAGCAGCCAGAGGACACTTCTGAAACCAAATATGACTGGCACTTGTCTGTGGAGGGTCCAGGAGACTGTATGGAGAAATGCCCTCTAGACCACTGGGATTCCTAATTTTAGGGAAACAAGGTGTAGTGAATGAGGAGCTGGGAGTTGTCCCAGAAAGGCAGGACTCATGAGGAGCCATTTCTCAGAGGCCAGATGATGACCAAAGATGGCAGCTCCCCTTAGGACTAAGGACATCCAGAAGGAAGTTCCAACAGGGCAGGGTGAGGACTACAGAACGAGAATCCAGAAAGCACTTGCCTTTAGGAGTCATCCAGAACTTAAGGCCCAGAAACCTCTGTGCAGCATCCAAGAGAAGAAAGGTACGGTCATCAACCTAGACGTGGGTTTGTCAACCCAGAGGATTAAATGTGGAAAAGGGAGGTGGCATTTGCAAATGATCAGAAAGTTTTAAAAAATGTGTTCCACCCATATGCAGAGATAGTTACACATAATGTTTATGTGCCCGGCAGGTGTGACATTTGTTACTTTCCTGGAGTAACAGCAAATACCAAGAGGGATCAGGAGGTGAGAAGCCTGGGAAAGAGGGTGTCATTCAGGAGCCTCCCTAGGAGGAATCATGAGTGGGAGGGGACACTCTGGAGAGAAATGGGAGCAAAGAGGGCTCTTGTGGTGTGTGAGTGATTCTCTTTTTGGAGCCCCTCAGGATAATTTCCTATAAAACTCTGTTCATTTTGGGAGTTTGGGGTGACTGACCTTTGGTACTTTGGGTAAGAATAAGATGAGTGAGTTTCTTTGGGACACAAACACAAACTGAGTTCACAATCCTGTCTTGAGTCTGGCCTGGGGGTGAGGGGGAATAGCTGTTCCTATGATACTAATCTTACTAAGTCTCTCCTCCTGCTGTTACTCCCTCCTTTCTTATTGCAGTGCATGGGATTGAACCCAGGGCTGTCCACTGAGCTCCATTCCCATCCTTTTTATTTCTTGATGCAAATCTTGCTAAATTGCTCAGGCATTTGAATTTGTGGCTCACCTGACTCTCAGTCTCCTGAGATT
>PVKA01024229.1:0-34278 GCA_004027165.1 Ctenomys sociabilis | reverse complement strand
TAGGGTCAGATAACAAAATGAACAGCCACTTTTGATCTTCAAAAAATTCCTTTTGCTTTTCTCTCTCCCCTGTTATCTGGACCACTCCATCAAACACCTAGCAGATAACACAGCTGCAAACCCAATCGACCTTCAAGAAAACCCAGACAGGTTGGGAAATGCGGGAAGGTTGCATCCCCAAGAAAGCGCTCTCGCTGCATGCGCTGTGTACACGGAGGCCTCCACGCTTCCATCTTCCACAGCGCAGCTGAGCAGGGTTCAGAGGCCCGACAGCGTGCGTAGGCACAGAGGTTAGCAGGAGAACGTGATCCCTGGGAGCTGAAGTACCAAGGGGCATCCAAAGAAGAATTAGAAGTCAGGACTCATTGTGGTCATGCTTTGGGCTAGTTAATATGGAGATGCTCGGCAATAAAGTTGGCAAATGAGTAAAATCACACGTATATACAACTGAGAAGTCAGTTGGGCCAGGGGCTCTTAGACCTATTGGTAAAAGGTCACATGTAAATAAAAAAAACAGAAAGTTTTGAAACTTCCCAAGTACTTCCTCGTTCTATTTAATCACAGATATATTGAATGATAGTTCAGTTTCCCACACATTGCCTCCTAGCATTTACATCAGCATGGTATGGCATTCAGGATACTGTTATTGTTCTATTTAGGCTAGAGACATTTCTACAAAAGCATGAGGAAAATGCTCTGGTTTAGTTTCTTGGCGTTTGCATTATGAGCACCAGTGAAGATGATTTGCCGTGAAAATCTTAAAGTTGCTTGCCAAAAAATGAGACCCTTGCCCAGACCCGTGGAGACGGCGTGGCTTTCTATCCATCGTGCAGGAAGGAGTAGTGGCCTCGGTGGAACAGTACTGTGTCAGGGAGGAACCTGTGTTCTGGCCAGGTCAGCTGGCCTGGTGTCCCGCACATACTTAGTCTGTGTCTTGCATGTGGCAGAAGGGGGCACCAGGAGAGACCATAGGACCCCACCCCACCCCCCATCTGCCTCCTGCCCTGTTGCCTTACTCTGGTCTACACATCGCACTGCACTTTCTTGCTGGAGGTGACTCATTCATACTTTAGAAAGTAGGAAAGAGCTGAAATCACGTCTTGATTCAGATTTTTTGAAAATCGTACCCTCTTACCCCTGGTGGTCTCCCCAATAAATTATTGCCAGAATTAAATAACTTTGGTGAGAGATGCAGAGGTTAAGTCAGAAGCAAAAAGGAAGCAAGCCGGCCTGTGCCACGGTACAACTAGCCAGCACCAGACCCGCGGAGGCAGTGTGGCTTTCTAAGCGTCTTATGCTTAAAAAGTTCCCTGAGTGCAAAGTTCGGCTAGAGTCTGAAAAGTGACTAGATGGCATTTTTTTTTAATGTATTTGGTACAGGGGCTCACCACACAGTTCAAACTCATACAGATCCCCTTGTTTTCAGCCTCTCCAGTGCTTGGATTGCAGGTGTGTATCACTAAGCTGACCTCAGTGCCTGGCTCAGCATGCCCAGAGGTGGGGCTGGTGTGGCATGTGGCACTAGGGACTGAACCCCAGTCCCTAGCTTGTCTAAGCAAGTACTTAGTCCTCTGAGCTATCTCACTGACCCTATATGTCATTGTTGAAATTGCCCAATCATTTATAATGTCTGTAACAATGGAAAATCATGGTATCTTAATGAGTAGATATTGGAAGAAAACACAGAAGGCCCTTCTTTTTTCCTTCCACCCTGAGAATCAGTGTTTAAAATTCTGGCCCTGAGAACTAAGCCCTGCCAATTATATTTGACAAATAATTTCTATATTTATAGGGCTCAAGGTGATCTCTCAGCACATGTGTATTATAGAACACCAGGTCAGGGCAATTCATATATCCATGCTCAAATATTTGCCATGTCCTTGTGGTTATAAGATTCAAATTCCTTCTTTTATGCATTTTAAGAGGTACAATGCACCACTGTCATCTGCGGTCACCAGACCCTGTCCCCACCCGCAGGGAAGTCACACCCCATGACAGCATCTCCGGTTCCCATCCCTGCCCACCCAGCTCTGCTCACCTCACTGCTTTGTGCTCTAAGGGCCCAAAAGCATGACATTCCACTTGTAGATGAGACTGTGCAGCACCAGTCACTCTGGTCCCGCCTGCTGTCACTTTGGCCACTGCCACCAGGCTAGCCCACATGGTCACAGTGGCAGCCTCACCTGTCCTTTATGGCTGGATTGCATCCCGTCATGAACATAGATGCGAGCCATGTTGGAACCCACACGCCCTTGGGCGGTGTCCAGCTCTGGGTGCTGGTGAACCCTCTGCCACTGGACCCAACGCATACCTCCTCTGTCCCTACCACAGGTGCGTCAGAAGTGGGTTACTGAACTGCGTGGTAGTTCTGAAGAGCGTCCATCCTGTTTTCCTTAGTGACTGCACTGATCTCTGCTCCTACCAGCAGTGCGCATGGGTCTTTTATCTGCACAGCTCTGTCCACATGTGCTGTCTTTCCTCCTTGATAATGGCTAGCACAGCGAGTGTGAGGTGACTGCCCGTCGTGGTCTGAAAGGGTCGATCACGTTGTGTGCCTGCTGGCCACTTGCATGTCTTCACTTGAAAAATATCTGCCCAAGCCCAAGTTTTAATTTATCTGTATATTTGCTTGCTTTTGCTAATTTGAATTTCTTATATATCTGGAACTTAACTCCTTATCCAATATAAAATTTGCAAGTATTTTCTCCCAACCTATGAATTGTCTCTTTATTTTTGTTGATGACAGAATCTTAAAATTCTAAATCTGGGCTGGAGAGATAGCTTGGTAGTCTAAATGCCTTCCTGGCAAGCCCAAGAACTAAGTTTCAATCCCCTACACATGCTGTGTCAGCCACTGAAACTGGATGTGGTGGGACATGCCTGTAATCCCACTGCTGAGGATCCTGAGACTGGAGGATTACTATGTGTTAGAGATGTGTAGTGAGACCCTGTACCAAATAAATAAATAAACAAATAAATTGATCAATTTTTTAAAACAAGGAGGCTGGGAAGACGGCTCAGTGGAGTCAGCACTTCCTAACAAGCACAAGAGCCTGAGCTCAATCCCTGGTTCCACCAGAAATTCTTTTTAATTTAAAAATGATTTTTTAAAAAATAATTCCATAGTTACACACACACACACACACAAGCTCTTAGAGCTGACAAAGGAATTCAAGGTTAGGCTATTAATTTAAAAACCAATAGTGTTTCTCTGCACTAACAGTGAATTCTCTGAAGAAGAGTGAAGCCATCCCTCTTACAATGACATATGACTTCAAAAATTAAGGGTAAATTCAATGAGGGGGTGAAACATGTGTGTGGTGAAAACTGGAAGATACTGATGAAAGCAACTGAAGGTGACAAAATGACATTGGAAGGTACTCACACTCACAGGCTAGGACCAAGGGCTTGCAACATCATTCTTCTAAGCAGCCAGAGGTGCTATGTGACCCCTGTCAAAATCCTAATGTCACGCTTATGGCAATAGAAAAAAATGAGCATAAAATCTGTATGGAACTGCATAAGACCCTGAATAGCCAAATTCATCTGGGTTAAAAAGACAAAGCTGGAGGCACCATGGTTTATAATTACAAGATATACCATAAAGCTGCAGTAATCAAAGCAGCATGGTACTAACCTAGCCGTTTTGGTGGAAAGCCTACACATTTATGGTCAACTGTTCTCAGCAAAGCCACCAAGACTCATAGTAGAGAGAGAACCATCTGTTCCATAAATGGTGCTGGGAAGATGGGCTTCCACCTGGAGAAAGAAAGTGGATACCGTCCTGCCCCTTTGTACACCAGCTTCCAGTGGACAAAAGACTTAAAGAGCTAAATCTGTGGGTCCGCTCCAGAGGGCACCGGGGAAGTGGTCTGTGTTCCTGATCTGGGCAGGGACTCCTGGAATCCGATCCCAAAGGCGCAGACTGCAACAGCAAAAGGGGAGCAGTGGGACTGGCTGAGGTTTAGCAGCCTGAGCACGGCAAGGAGCCGCCACTGAAGGAGCACTTCGGGAACGCTGCTCAGGGCAGTGGAATGGGCTCCACGCAGCCTTCGCTTCTGTTCAGAAGTGGGAAGCCCCCTGGAACTGGTCCTGCAGAAAGGGCTGCAGACCAGAGACCAGAGATGGGGGGGAGGCGGGCAGAGCAGGAAACCATGCCCCTGCCCTCTGTGGACCTGCTGTTGTGCTGTGCATGCCTGATGCTGGGCCCCACTGGGACTCGGTGCAGGGAGCTGCAACCCCATCTCACACAAGCAGGAGCAGGGCGATGTTCAGGGTCCCTCGGGCCATCAGTATGGCATGAAGTCTGGGTCCCTGAAGGGGTGACTCGTGTGGTCCAAGAGGAGTTCCTGGTCCTCTCCTCCTTTAGGAGTGAATTGGTTCCTCTCAGACTCTGTGCTAGAATCCAAGATTGTGCCTCTCCAAAGCCTCTGCTCCTGTGGGCTCCCCGCACCCTGTCAGACACTTGCATGGTTACAGAGGAGGCACAGCAACCCCAGCTGCACCCCTTGTGTGTCCCCTGTGTGTACTTCAAGGTCCACGCAAGCCTCCCGGTGGTTCCGGGTATAGGACAGTGGGGCAAGGGACATGTGTCTGGGGAGGGACTCTGAGGTAGAGGGTCCACCATGGGGGTGTGAGGGGGCCTTCAAGTCCAAGCTTTCCTCAGCCCTAAAGAAGCATGACTGCCGGGTCTTGTCATACCCGTCCTGGTGCTCTCGCTGCTCTCTACAATCCATCTTTCCAACATGAAGAAGGCCACATTTTGCTTCCTCCCCTGTTTTACCCTTTCACTTACAAAAGTAACTGACAGCTGGGTGAAACCCAAGAGGGATAAAACTAAAAATTAAGTAAGCAAGAAAGTTCAGCAGATCAAATGGTGTTCTTGTCCAGCTTGTAATTCAGTAAATATTCTAAACAAATAAATGCATGTCCGTGGATGACTCAGGTCTGAATGTGGGAATTCAGGAGGGTGCTGCCAGAGCTCAAGGGAGGAGGGTCAGCCACTCTGCCTTGAAGGGACCTCTGCTGCCCACGGGGGTGATGAAGCACAGGACAGTCTCTGGGGCTAAGCTTTTCACGAACGCACTTGGATGTCCGTGCCACATGCATAGGCACTGACTCTGTACCAGAGCATGTACCAAGGAACCTGGTGAGCCACTCCACATCCACTAGCTGATGGCCACGGCATGGCCATGCGATAGCAAACTCCCTGCAAGCCAAAGGAGTTATGTTCCCTGGACAGTCCTCACCTGAGGCCTGAAAGAGAGACTCATTCTGACAATGTCCTCTCTTAATCCTATACCTCCAGCACCATGCTCTGGTCCCCAGGCCTCAATGTCATGGCTGCTGGTACCATGACCCAGTGTCATAGCTGTGGGGTATGAGTGTCCAGCCCAGGCCCCTTGTGCCCTCAGTCACCACTAGCAGCTAATGAGCAACCTGCTCACCAAGAGATCCCAGACTGGGGACCAGGGAGATGTCTCAGTGGAATAAGAGCTTCCCTGGCAAGTGCAAGGGCCTGAGTTCAATCCCCAATTCTGCCAAATAAATAAAAAATAAAAAAGAGCTCCCAGACTGGTCCAACCTGGCCCAACCTGATGCCTCTTGTGCCAAGCAAAGGCACAGACAGACACATCCTGTCCCCAGAGATGGGACCAGGCCATGGCTGCTGTTGGCCTGACTCATGCAGAGCCCCATGGTATCCACCCCAGAAGCCCCCACTCTGAATCGATCTTCCCAGAGCCACCCAATGTGCCTAAACCTCAGCAAAAGGAAGGGGTCACCACACGGCCCAGAACCTGTCTCTCACCATGGGGGAATGGGAGATGGAACTAGGCAGGGAGGGCACAGAGCTGGCTGGCTTCAGCCTTCACCCCTCATGTTGTGGCCATGTGCACCTGCCCCATCATTCAGAGAACAAGAGCAGGCACCCATTCGAGGTCCTGTGATCACCTGTGATCACCTATGCCCAGCCCTGGAGGGGCGGGACAGTATTGTAGCGGGAACACCCAGGGAAGCTTCCACCAGGCTGCAGTGCTAGTGGACGTGCAGGTCACGACAGGGACCACTGCACTCATGGGATGGCTCTCCTCCCCACCAGGTGGGGATGAGGACCCCACAAATGCATCTACACCAAATTTATTTGCTTTCAGAACATGTATGCAAAGGTGCATACTGGGTGGTTGAACGTGCAGGACAATATTCCTTTACAGCATTAAAGCATTACCCTAACTGACCGCGGGAACCAATCCAGGACTTCCAGCGTCCTTGGATATTTATGTAAGGAAAACTTTCCTGTCCCCAAAAAACTAAGGCTCTATGATCTTGTACCTTTGGTGTTTCAGGGACGACTTCTGGTTTTAAAGGACCATCCCACAGGTGGCCTCTCCATTCCAGCTTTCCATTTCCCATGGCCGGGTGGCTTCTGCTGCAGGGGCAGCTCTGTAGGGGCCAAACTCTGATGGAGCTGGCGATAGACGTGGTGCTCTGTCCCTGAGGGTGCTCCTGCCTGTTGGGCCACAGCATCTTTAGGAGTGCTTGGAACAGGCAATCAGCTTCCTTACGGTGTGGTGTAATGTGGCATGACGTGGCGTGGCGTGGTGTGGCGTGGTGCGGTGTGGTGTGGCACAGCTGAGGAGAGGACAGGTACAGGCAAAGGTGTAGGCCTGCGCATCTGTGGCCCCAGGGCCACACCGCATCCCACCCCTCTGCCGCATATGCTGGGATCTCAGGACCAAGGGCTCTCAGATTCCCTTCAGCCAGTCCTGCTGGGTATCATTTGTTCTGCTTTCTATGTGATTTTCTTTTATTTTACCCTGCATTTTTAGGCATATTTGGTATAACTCTGCTTTGTCATTTCGTAAAGCTCCACCATTGGGGTTGGTGTGAACATGGCACTGACAGCACCCTCCTCCTACAAGAATAGAGAAGCCCTCTGGGAGGCAACACAGGAGGACTGCAAGTTCAAGCCCAGTCTGGAAGACACAGTGACTTAGTGAGACCCTGTCTGAAAAGGAAAGCAATACAATAAAAGACAGATCTGGTTATGTAGCACATCAACCAATAAAACAAATAATCAATCAATCAACCAATCAATAGTGATGCCCACCTCTTTCTTGTCTTGCTTAATGGCCTTTCCTTATTTCCTGCCCTGCCCCTCTGGTTCTGTGCCCTTGGTTACACTGCTCCACCATCTTTACTGGCCCCCCTTAACCCTCTTGGAAAGTCATGTTACTGCCGCCCATCCTTCACCTCCATAAATCCCCAGCACCTCCCACCCATAGAGAGCCCCCAACACTCTCCCTGGTTTCTTGGGGTCTCCAAATGTCACAGCAACACAGTGAAGACACCAAGCTGTGGCCACCCGTCAACATCTCAGCCACTCCTGGATGGATGTATGGGTGGGTGGGTGGGTGGGTGGGTGGATGGATGGGAAGGTAGATGGATGAAAGGATAGAAAGATGGATGGGCAGGAAATAGATGAAGAGATGATGGTTGACTGCATAGAGGGATGGGGAAAGGAGATATAGAGGAAGGGAAGATGGATAAATGGGAATTTAAATTACTCCACATTAATTCTTCTCTCTCTAGGGTAAAGTTCTACTGCAGTTTTAATCACTTTTCTCTGGCAACAATGTTTCCCAGCCCCACTGCCTCTCAGATCATAGCCTCATCCCCCAGGCTGGGCCCTCACTACCCTCCTCAGTCCTGTCTTCCATGGTACCTCAGAACACCAGAGTCTTTTTAAGTGGAGCTTCTGCGTTGACTTCACTTTTGCTCACTTGGAAGTCAAAGGGCCTTCAAGAATCCCTTCCTTACCCAGGAGTGGTGTCCTTCAGAAGGGTCCAGCTGAGCAGATGCCCACCACAGTGGGACTGGCCCCTGGTCCAGAGACCCTTGGTGCCTCCTTCATCCCACAAGCCCCACGTGGATTTCCCCCGTCATGACGAGCTTTAAGCTTTCATAATGGAGCTTGCCCCAGGACCAGTGTTCCAGAAGTACACTGCCAGGGAAAGAGCTTGGGGACAGACCTGCAGGGCCTGCAGCTGAAGGGCATACCCTCTCCAGGTGCACAAGGACTGCCTGCAAGCCCAGGTGCTGTGCCCTGTGCATGCCCAGGTGCGCCCTCGCCCACTTGTCCCTGAGTCCCCACAAGCCCAGCATGCACACAGCCACAAGGTCAGCCTGTGTCCTCCAGGGAGCCAACAGGTGAGTTTCACAGCAGAAAAGGTACATCCTTAATTCTTATTGATGCCAACTTTCTTTTTTAGCAAAACAAAAACTGTTCTGCAGGCATCATACTCTGCATCAATACCAGGAAGGAAAATAAATGTTAAAACATGCTAAATAATTGCCCGACGGTCCTTGTACTAATGACCGTAGACTTCTACTATGCTAATTTTTCTCTACACTTTTAATTACTGATCAATAATACTTTGAGGTTGACATTTAAAAATGCTGAACCACATGTAGAAACATAGACCGAGAGAAAATCTACAATGTGGAACTGATTTTGCCAAATCAATAAACTTTGCCATTTAACAAATAGTAGCGTGTAAACAGTCACCAAGATTAGCAGGCAGAAAGGGCTGAGCCCGGAGGAGTTAATTATTGTTTTAATGGAAGGCCGCACCTCCCTAGTGGTGCGCTCTGCTGGAACAGCCACCTTCCCGGGCTCTGCCATGCCACAAGCACCCTGCAGGGGTGGCTGGAAGGACCCAGGGCTCCGGTGCCAGGCTGGAAGGGCCCTGGTAACAGGGGCACGCTCAGCCGCTTAGGGAATCCCTGAGTTGAAATCAAAGGCTCTGCCCAATGAATATAATGGACAGATCATAAATGCGTTAGATAAAGAGATCTGATTTTAAAGGTATCTCTTGTGAGCGTATCAATATTGTGCCAATCATTCACTTGGAATTTAAGAGATTGATGCATTCAAACATCCATCCACCATGCAGATGGGAGGGGAGGAAGGCTTTGAACAGTCCCAGAAAAATCAATTTTTGTAGAGCACTGTGGGAGAGCATAGGCAATCTTTATTTTTATTATTATTAGCAATAATAATAAATCTAGACCTAAAGACCACAGCATGTGATTATTGAAGTGCCATTATCTGCACCAAGGATGGAAGCGATCTGTCTTGGCCAAGCGGCGGGGCTGTCTCAGAGGTGGTGGGCGTGGGGCTGTCGAAAGGTGCCGAGCCTCTTGGCTGCTCAGTTCTAGCCAGTGCTGTCCACTGCTCAGTGGCTTCTTGTGTGATACCTGGCGAGTCAAGGTCAGAGCCCACAAAAGATGGAGTGGGTCAAAGTCTGGCCCTGTGTTATAACCGTGGGCACCCATGCTCAACTTTGAGAAGCCCCTGTGGCCCTTTACACAGTGACGTCACATCCACCCAACGCAAGGGGCTGCGTTCTGCCGGCAATGACCTCTTATGACCTCAGTGAAAGTGCAGAAGTGACGGGCTGAGCTCCAGGCCTTGGCTCTGGCTCCTTTGGCCTCCACCCAGCATCTGTGGCCCCCTCCGCAACCCATCTAAACTGATTGCTTGTCCCACAGCCTCCCTGTCCAGACCCCAAACCTGGCCAGACATTGCTGTTGTTCTGAGTCAGGTGGCTTTTATTGCTCAGGCTTGGGGAACCTCAAGGTGCAGGGGCTGGGGAATGGAGGCGGGCAGGCGACAGGGACCTGACCTGGAAGGGGCAGGGCTGCTGCCCCTGTTGGTGCCAGGAGATGCTGGTGGGTGGCAGAGCATAGCCCCTCCGCCCTTCCTGATGCTAGCCAGGTGAGCATGTGCATGTCCTCCCTGTGTGCCCTTTCTCCCTCCCAGGGCTGGTCCAGGAGGACTCAGGGGTGTCCATACCTTCTGACCCTCCTCTCTTGCCCCCTGGTGACCCCATCTGCCCCAGCCCAGGGACAGGTGCCATATCCTGTCCTTGAGAAACCACTCAGGCTTCTTGGAGTTCCTTTGGAAACCACCACAGATCCAGTGCCCAGGGAGCAAATCAGTGAATACTGAGCTCAGATATTGAGTAAATATTGACCTGTGGTCCCAGGGTTCCAACCACAGACCAGGGGCCAAGGTTCAGGTCACAGTGGGGGCAGAGAATTCAGAACCTCAAGAGGTGAGAGGTCAAAGGGGATGCAGTTGAAGAGATGAGAACAGGAGGAAGGGGTCTCTGCAGGTTTACATACCCCAGGACACCTGCCAGTGGGCCCTGACCACCAGCCAGCCTCACTCAGCCCGGAGAAGAGGCAGCTCTCGTCTTCTGCTGTCAGAGCTTTCCTGGGCAGGATAAGCTGCTGAAGCTAAGGATGGCCCAGTCCACTGGGAGAGCAGCTGTACACTGGGAGGCAGAACCAGCCTAGAGCAGTAGGGACCCCATCCTCCTGGGGACCCTGAGGATGGCAGGATTGAGGAGACCTGGAGGAGAGGAGGTTGGAGAGCACAGTCCGGTCCCTGGCCCTGCCGGGGGGTGCTCCCGACCCAAGTCCCTTCTCCCCACTGAAGAGGTGATTCTGCGGTGGCAGGTGCCTGACCAAGCCATGACTGAGCACCATCCCATGGCTGAGATCCATTCTGAGGCCTGGGAGCACCCCTTTGGGTTTTTTTTAATTAACTTAATTGAAAATCCATAAGAATCATATAGCAAATTAAAAATTATGGGCAAATACTGAAATGTAAAAGATATAAGATGTAGACAGAGTGAATTTTAGAAAAATATTTCTGAAATGAATACATAGCATGAGATCAATAATAGATTGCACGTTATAAGAAAATTTACAAGCTTAAATGAATATAACAAAAATTATCTAAAATAACATGAAGCAGAGTTTACAGATCAGTCATATAATCATGCACTCCGTGCCCAAATCAAGAAACTTATATAATTAGAATTCTCAAAATGAAAGGGGTAGACAATAAATATTTAAAGATTTTTTTTTTCCCTTAGGGCCTACAGGGTGTTCAGAGCTTCACTACTAGATTGGAGTCATAGTGATCTTCCAGTTTATAGCCTCCCAAGAGCTGGGGTTATAGGCACATGCCACCAGCCCAGTCTCAATTGCCTTCTTAGCATGCCCCAAGGGTGGGGCCAGCACGGCAGGCCCAGGGATCGAAACCTGGCCCCTGTGCCTGCTTGCAGGCACTTTAATCTGCTGAACTACTTGGCAAGCCCATAAAGATTTAACATTTCTGAGTTTAGTAGAAATTATAGCACCACATTTCCAAGAAAAATGAACCCTTTGCATAAGAAATATGAATAGGGCCAGAGAGGTAGCTCAAAGAATAAGCAGTTGCCTGGCGAGCAAAGGGTCCTGAGTTTAAATCCTGGTTCCACAAAATAAATAAGTAAATAAATACCAAGATACACAAAAATGACATTGTCCAAAATTAATTGTAAAGAAAAAAATCATGAAAATATATGCATAGAAAAAATACTAGCTGTGGAAGAGCAAAATTAAAATAGCATCTTATTCCACATTACCAAAAAAAAAAAAAAAAAAAAAAAGTGGGTAAGAAACTAGGCTTCTTTATTCAAAGGACTGGAAAAAAAGATCTGTCCTCGTTGAATTTTAGCAAACATGTTTTTGAAAACTAAAAGTAAAATATTTTTCAGTTGTACAAACTCAAAATATTCTAATACCTCCAGACGTAGCATATAGAAAACAACCAAGGCCATAATCCAGAAGGCAAGAGAAGTTGCTGTATGGTCCTGCTAAAGGATAAAGAGCTCTCAAAATGGTAATTATGCAGGACTATGTAAAATATAATTATGTTAAACAAAGCCATTTAAAAGGTCATTGAAGATTACCACAAAACAGTATCTATCTTACATCAGGTTATATACATACTTTATTTGTGTGTGTGTGTGTCTGTGTGTCTGTGTGTCTGTGTAAAAGACAAGGAAGTACTAATATAAAGTCAGTGGAAAATGGAAATACACTTTTTAAAGTTTTTAATACTAGGACAAAATGTACCATGTCTCATCAGTAGATTGTAAGTCAAAGTATAAATCATAAAACAAAAATTAAAATTAAACAATATTCAGAAAATTAATCAAATATTAATTTAAGATTAAATATTTCAAAACAATATTCCAAAATTAAAATTAAATCATGAGTCCAACTAAGAAGCCAGAATGTTGTGTATCATCGTATGTATGAATCTGTGATCAAATCAGAGTACTCATACAGTATTTGATTAGG
Organism: Ctenomys sociabilis; assembly: GCA_004027165.1. Classification (NCBI taxonomy): domain Eukaryota; kingdom Metazoa; phylum Chordata; class Mammalia; order Rodentia; family Ctenomyidae; genus Ctenomys; species Ctenomys sociabilis. Next base: position 22,077 of record PVKA01024229.1, on the reverse strand, counting down.
TTAATATATACAAAAATATCAACTGAAAAAGTTTTCATGGTAGGAAAGAATTACTAAGAATAAAACATAACAAAAATACTGGCATGGCAAATATATGAGCAGCACTTCTAACAGTTGGGGATAGGATATTGCACAAAGTTCTAGTAGTATGTAGTGGACGTGGACAGTGTCCATGACACTTAGTGGTGTCACTGTGGGACTGAGCCACTACTATTTCCTTGATATCCACGCTGTAGAACTGGACAGAATCATGACCCATAGGGTGCAGGAGAAGCCCACTGTAGAGTATGCTGATGGAAATATTTTGCTGCTGTATACAAAAGAATAATTGAAAGACTGCTGTTGTATACCTCTTTTTCTCCTGTGTTTAATTGTTTGCCTTATTTGGTGGGTTCTTTCTGTTCTCATTCATGGAGTTGTGGTCATTTTTCTCCCTCTCTAGAGTATCTTCTAGTAGTCTCTGTAGAGTTGGCTTTGTCTTCATGAAATTCTTCTTTTTTATTTTTAATTTAGGACAGGGTACAGGGTGTACCGGGTCCCACTGCATAGATCAGACTTGTAGTGATCCTCCTGTTTACAACCTCCCAAGTGCTGGGATTACAGGTGAGTGTCATCATGCCCACTCTCAATTGTCAGCTTGCCCCAGCGGCAGGGCTAGCATGGCATGCCAGGGATCTGACTCCCAGCCCCTATGTCTGCCTAAGCAGGTACTTTAATCTGCAGAGCCATTTGTCCAGCCCTATGAAATTCTTTAGTTGTTCTTTGTCATGGAAGTATTTCACTTATCCTCTAACTTGAAAGAGAATTTTTCAGGGTATATCAGTCAGGGTTATAATTTGTGTTTTTGTAAGACCTGAAGTACTTTGGTCCATGGTCTTCTTGACTTGATAGTTTGTGAAGAGAAACCTGCTGTTATTCTGATGGGTTTTCTTTAAATGTGATCTGCTCTAGCAGCTGTTCCTGTGCTGAATTTCTGGGATCTTGATTATTATGTGTCTGGGTGTGGTTTTGATTGGGTTGATGTTATTTGGAGTTCTATCTGCTTCAGTTACCTGAATGTCAGATTGTTGCCCCATATTTGGGAAGTTTTCTGCTATTACTTCTGCCCATATTCTTTTTTTAATCACTTATATTGACTCCTTCCTTCTCATTGATGCCTATTAGTCTTTGTTGTTCATCTTTGCATTGTCTTGCAGATGTTGAAATATTTTTTCCTGCATCCTAGTTGTTTTTAAGAGATTTTGTCTTACCTTTTCACTGACTGCAATGGTGTCTTCAAGCTCTGAAAGTCTATTTTCACTTTCATTCAGATAGTTTTGCCAGACTGTGATTGAGGTTTTAATGTCCTGCATAGCACTTTGAATCTGCTTCATGCATTCTATTTCCTTCCTATATTGCTCCTTTAAGGATTCTATCATTTTTTTTCTATTCTCCTCTATTTTTTTTTTATCAGTGTCCTCTTTAGAAGCACTTAGTACTACTTTTATGATAATTATCATTTATTTTTTTACTTCGGAAATTATTTCTGATCTGATTTCCTCTATACCTTTCTGTAGTTCTTTTTTTACTTCAGACACTATTATTTCAGAGATTTCAGGTGTGTGATTTCCAATTTCTTCTATGCTATTGTCTCCTGCATTTGTTCTGGGTGGGCTCAGGGCCTGAGAATGCATTTTGCTCCTTCTCTTTGCCATTTGTATAGCACTGTCCTCTAATCTTTGGTGTAGAGCTTTGGTAAAGTTATTACCTTAGCACCGGGTCCAGATCTTCCAAGTTTGAACTCCTCCAGGTGAGTGTGGCTTGGATCTGGCTGCTGTGCTCCACTTCTTCCTGCTGCAGCTCTTGGAAGTGAACTCACTGTGCCACTCTGGCAAGATGTTCTGCTCCTGGATCAGCTGGGTGGGTCTTGTCTCTAGCCTCTCTGCCTGGAGTTCTGCCACAGGACTCCACACCAGGCCTATCTGATGGAGAAGTTTCACTCACATGCCGGGCCTGGGCCCTGGCTGGCGCGAGGATCCAGCAGGCCCTGGGTGGTCCCACTCACAAGCCTGGGCCTTGGGGTTGGCTGTAGTGAAGATCTGGATGGCCCCAGCTGTCCCATTCATATGCTGGCCCTGGGTGCTGGCTCTTGAGCACCCTTTTGCTAAGAAAAAGAAAATAAACTGGCAAAGCACAAAGGACAAATTGAGATGTTGAACCAAAAGATTTTTCTCTTCTGTACATGACAGGTGGCTTGAGTCAATGATTGTTGTAGGCCAGAGATATGGCATGAAAAAATGTCCACTTGGCCACAGTATTCCTGTGACAAATTCCCTGGCCAATGGAGGAGCTCAGTGAGCTTGATGCCATGGTGCCCCTGGTGACACTGCCCCCAGAGCCCTACTCAGAACGGAAGTCCAAGGAGCTCTGCTTCTGCAAAAGTCTGAAATTTCCTCAAAGCAAAGATTCCTTTCTCCTTTGTGAGGAAGCTCAAAAGAATCATGAGAACAAATCTAAGGAAATGTCCAAAGACACTTGCTTTACAATGTTAGAGAACAGGAGGGCATTAAACAGTTTGCTTTGATTTCATATTTAATATTTTATTCTAATTTCATCTTATATGCATCATAACTTCTGATTAAATGTTTAAAGTCAAAGTATGTATACCCCCTTTTTAAAACAGCAGAAACATTCCGTGCTGCACCAACAATCCAACTCGGTGGGAGCAGAGTCGAAAAGGTGTACGCGGTATTTCCTTTTGGAGGTCCAGCTAGGCAGAAACCCCTGGGAATAAGAACAGCAGACATGCAGACATTCATCTTTCCCCTCTTGTTTCAAAAGGTTGTTTAAGATGGTCTCAAACAGGATGGCACTGTGGTTCAAATTGGTAAAAGAGAAGCAGAAATTGATAAAAGAAAAGCTGCCTTACACAGAAGCAGCTTTGCAGTAACCTGGGCTCACAGCTTGAGCCCGGCTCTAAGCAGCTGTGGCTCTGAGAGATCAGCTCCTGGCATGAAGAGAATGCACAGCCACAGATCACCCCCGCCACAGTCTCCTTCCGAAGAGTGGTGTCCGATGGAAAGCAGTGAAGGTGACGGTGGTGCCATCGCCATCAGAGAGGAATGACCAGGGAGGGAGGACACGTGCAAGCCTGGCCTCAGGTATGTTCCCAAACCAGCAAGCAGTTCATCCATCCCCTTGTCTTCTGTTTCGTATCAGTAAATACAGGAAGTGAAATACTAAGAGGCTAAATATTAAAGCATCACGTGATTCTGAAATGGAAAGCTACATAGACCCAGAAGGTTTCCTGTTCTGGCTGTCTGAACCCTAGCTCTTCTGCACTTCTGCACTGTCTTCAGCAGCAGCTATTGTCACCTGCTGCAAGGGTGATGCTTGCTCACCATGTTTGATCCTTGTTCAGGGAACATAATTGCCACTACTCTGTCGTCAGAACCAAATTCTCTTCAACAGCTGCTGGGAAACAACCTAGCAATTAGAGTAAAACAGAAATCAAAACACTATGCACAAGAAATGCTACCTGAACATCTGAAGAGAAGTTTAGAATGATTCAACTCAGAATATGGAGGCACTCAACAATCTTTGAATGCATAGACCCAAGAAAAAGGTGCAGAAGAGGGTGTGTGTGGGGTGTGTGTGTGTGTGTGTGTGTGTGTGTGCACCTCGATCAGAGAGTTAATTTATTAAATGATTAATTTAAGAAAATATTGTTTTAGGGACCAAGGTGATGGCTCAGTAGAATAAGTGCTTCCCCAGCAAGTGCAAGGGCCTGAGTTCAATCCCTGGTTCTGCCAAAAAAAAAAAAAAAAAAAAAAAAAAAAAAAAAAAAGAAAGAAAGAAAATACTGTTTTGTACTACATGAGTGACTGATGCTTCAAAGGCTGTGTAGACAGAGGAAGCATTTGATAAAACCCATATTTCGACCAAATGTGAACATATAAGGGAAACTCTTCACAACAGCAGCTCTTTTAAGTCAGTACATGTTATGGTTTGTGTCTAGTTATCCCCCCAAAGCCTCATGTAGTCATGGGACGGGGACTTCTAGAGTTTGTGATTGACTCATGATCCACTGATTATGTGTGATCCAAGGCTGGGGTTATGGGTCTTAGTACTGCTGGGATTATGGGTGTGAGTACTTCCCCCAGCCTGGGGCAGAGAGCCTGAATGTAACATAAGAGACAGAGAGAGACTTTCTTTAGGCATTGCTCTTTATTGTTGTTGCTGTTCTGCCACCATGAACTGCCGCCCTCTGCCATGTGCCATTCTGCCTTTATGGACTGAAACCTGCAGTAACAGTGAGCTAAATAAACCTTTCCTTCCTTCATTTCCAGTGTTGGGTATTTGTCCCAGCAATGAGAGAAGAGTAACTAAGACAGTACACAAAATTACAATGATGCAGAAGTACTAGTCTCTTACACAGCACCATCATGATAGACTCTTCTCGCTCTCTTTTTCTCTCTCTCTCTCTGTCTCTCCCTCTCAGATCAATGCATTAATATGTGTTGCAATATAAATAATTCAGAAACTTTATATAGAATGCTCTTGGGTTTTCTTTTAAAATAGTTGATCAATGCTAGGATTTTGACAAAACAATAGGCAGGCATTTCTTGTCATTCTAATAATGTTACACAGCTGGGAACTTTGGGTGTAAATATTTAAAACCAAGTCTGTCCAATGGGGCTGGAGTATAGCTCAGTGGTAGAGCACTTGTCTGTGAATGAGGCCTGGCTTTCATCCTCAGTAAAAAAAAAAAACATGTTCAAGTGACACAGACAGGAAGGATAAGGCCACCACACTTCCCCACTAGCGGGCTGCAGAAAGCTGGTTGAGCTACTTTTTCTCACTGTGTCTCAGGATCCTGAAGGTCACTGGGTTTGGACTAGAACATGGTCTGAACTGAACTTTATTGCACCCCTGTCAGGATAAAAATGCACCTGAGAACTCACTGGTAGGGATTTGTTGGACGTCAGCTTAGGTGGAAGCCATGGTGAGGTTCACGTGGTACAGGTGGGACTCAGGGCAGTGTGGGAAGCCACAGCTGACCCGGGCCTTCCAGCCTACAGCAAAGGCCTCGGGAGGGGCGCAGCTTGGGCTTGGAGCCAGGTGGCTGTACACACACCCACACAGTTAGGCAGGGGTCTTCTGGACCAGATGTGGGTCCCCCTCCCGGAGTCTGTGAACTTCAAGCTGAGGGAACCAGCTGGCTTGAGCTACTGGGGGATCTTTCTGGCTGGCAGATCCCCATCTGTGTTCTTGCTCTCTGAATTCTGTGGTGACACCGCTAATCCTACCACAGGAATTTAACTTATCTCCTCCCGGCACCATCCCCATGATGGACTGATGTGAACACAAGGGTCTGGGGAGGCTGAGGGCCCTCAGGCACCCAGACTTCTTGAGAGGAGCAGTCACTGAATGCAGGGGAGGGTGAGCAAGCAGCTGGGGCCTGGCCACTTGCCACTCTGGCCAATAATTTATAAGATCTATCTTTAGTTTTCCATGACTCAAGTCAAATTCCTCACCAATTACTGGACTTCTCTGTGAGCTTTCATCCAAGGCATTCCTGAGTCTCAGCAGGAAGTTGTTTGAGTGTATTTTATACTGAGAACATATGCTTGCAAGTGTGGAGGCTTTTTTGGATAACTTTGTATCACATGGTTTTTGCTATTATTATTTTGGGGGGTATTCTATTCTACCTTCACTGGATGAGATAACTACCAATAAGTGCCACATAAAAGAAAAAATTCTGTGGTCAAGGAAACACCAAGTACAGAGACACTAATGAAGCCAGAAGGCACCTGTTGGTTCGGGATTGGAGCAACAGATGCCAGAGCAGGTCCAGCCTCTGGAACATGGGGAATTAGGCAGAGAAGTCTGGGCTACAGACCCACGCCACAATGCAGACAAGTCCTCGGACCCTCACCTTTTAGAAGCATCAGTGACAGATGTGAACAGCAAGCCTCATGCTAAGATCTGTATTTTTTGACTCGCACAAATTTTCATTAGCTTGCCTTACATGTAGTATTAATCACTTGAAAAGTAATAAATATGCATGTGCTTATTTACACTGAATCCCAAAACAATAACTTGAAGATGTTACAAAATGTCATCCACAAGCAAAGCAACGGTAAGAAACCAGCTTGCTTTGTCCAGGTGCAGTGCCAGCTAGCGCTGGGGGTTGTCAGGGTGGAACACTAGCCGCCCACCCCCGAGAGGGACCTGCAGGACCCCAGCCCCAGGGTGGCCGCTGGGATGGCTTGGAGGGCCCCGTGCCTGCATCCTAGGGGAAATTACAGTTGGCCTAAGTTCATTTTTCATTTCTTCACAAGTATCTGTGCTCTAACAAGGAGTAAATTAAGTGCTCGGAATGATTTCCCAGGATCTTTGGAACCCGTCCCTCCCTCCCGTGTTCCCGCCATCTGCCAGGCTGGTCCTCAGCAGCCCGGTCCCCCTGGTTTCCCAAAGTTAATGATTCAACGAGCTCGATTGTTGTTGGGTTGTACAATGGCATAGGTAAAGGCCCAAGTGCGTTCCGCTATCTTCCCATCTACCACACATCTAACTGCCTTTGATCTTATCTCACAGTAGATATATAACTGAAATAATCACCATTTAAATATATTAGGTTGTTTGACATAGGTACTACACACAAGGAAAATCAATACTGATTATACAATCGCCAGATACAATGTAAACGGCGGGCTGCGAAGTCTTTACAGGCCAGATAACATCTCAGAAATCCCAACCAGAGTCAATAGCCATTAAGTTTTAGAAGTGGCCACTTGAGTGAGTGGCTGCCCCCCAAGTGGACTGCCCGTGGGCGCTGGATCTGAGGCTCAGAACAGGAGCAAGGAGGCTCAGAAAACTTTGGAGGGGTAGGCAGGCCCCACGGAACCTTTGAAAACATAAGGATCTTCAATCATAAGTGTTAAAACTAGTAACAGCCTCTTTTATTTTGCTAGCTTTTTAGAAAAAATTCTTAACAGGGCCATCATGTGCGTTTGCAATTGCAGCCGGAGTCAAGTGCAAACACTCAAGGCCGGGGCTTTGGTCTCTGGAGGGGTCTCTGAGAGCCAAGCGTGGGCACTGGAACAGCAATTTGCCTGTGCGTAATGCGCGCTTGCGTGGGTGCGTGCGTGGTGTGCAGGTTTGAGTGCACATGTGCGGGCATGTGCGTGCGTGTGCACGCATGTGTGTGCGTGTGCGTGGGTGCATGTGCACAACCCTGTGCGTGTGTGTGTGCTTGAAGGCATAGTTCTAAACTCTAGCATTGTTCCCAAGGAGAATCCTGCGGTTGCCGTACCACAGGTGTCACCTCTGAAGAGGCTGAGGGCCAGGACTGTGAGGCCAAGTGCGAGCACTGAGAGGGGCTCCCGCGAGAGCGAGGGCTCCAGCTGGAGAGGAGCCACGGTGAACGACCAGTACTGCGTCCTCCCAGCCGGCCTGGGGAAGCAGGCACGGAGGGGAAGCGATGTGTGGGTCCCTCTCGCCTCCCTGCCCCGCCCCGCCCTGCCATGGGACAGCGGTCAGAATCCAGCCCGTGTGTTCTCCCTCTGCTGAGAGCCATCGAGAGGGACGGACTGAAACGCGCGGGCGCGGTCCTGGCCTCAGAGCTGAGAGCTGGGCGCTTCTGAGTCCTGGGCACACAGCTCGGGACCAAACAACACTGCAGTCCTCGTCCTCTTCTGAAAGTAAAGGCACGCTGCGGGCTGGCGGCCCTTTAGAGCAGCATCCTTCGGCCTCCAGCCCAGCTGTCAAATTTACCGCTGGAGCCTTTCTCTGTAATCACCCGATTAATGCACTCCATCACCCACCCCGTCATCCCGTCTAATGGTCTTAAAGGGAAAGGAAATTACTTGTCCTCGCAGCCAGCGCTTGACACTTTTATGGGTCATTTGTAATGAAGCTATTCTTCGGCTTTAATGGAGACCTTGATTCTGACCAGTGTGAATAATTGTCAAAAGGTGATTAATTAAATATTCACCACTCGCCTATAAAATTGATCAACATATTACATTACACTGCTCCAAAAGTTATTTTATTTCTTCATTCTGCTTCAATTCTATGCATTTAAACAAGCTTTAAACTGGAGCCATATAATTTACTGCATATTAATTATACACACAGACTGACTAAAGTAAGAAAAACTGTTTTTTAGACCTTCTTTAACTCCATGAAAAATGCACACACACCCCTTCTGGCAGCGTTGCTGCGAAGCCGTTCTCCGCGATGACGCCTCTCCCGTTCATCTCCTGCGCATCCGCAGTATGGAACACACCGGGAGCGGGCTTCTGGCTCTGCAGACATAGTGCTGTGTGGGAAATTCAGTCCCAGCCAGGAGCTCTGTTAGGCCTGAGTGTTCTGTGAACTGCATGCTTGAAAGCAGCACCGTGAGCTGAGGCCCGTTAATGTCCTTGTGTGAGGCCTCTTCCTGGTGGAGGTGGAGAGAGGTGAGGGAACCTGAGGGACTCAAAACTTTGCTGCAGTAAAAGTAAAGCCCAGCTGCCGTCATCCCACAGCTGTGCAGGCCAGGGACTCTCACTCCTGGAGGACATGTTTGCAGAAGGCCTCAGAAAAGCAGTGCCTCCGTGTCACACACCCCACAGGTTCCAAGGCTCTGGTCACCTTGTGGGGGACAAGTGAGCATTATATAAATAAGCCAAGCACAAAAGTTGTAGTCTGAAACTTGATTTAAGACACAGTAACTGAGCCAAGTTTTATTAACCAGGAATAGAAAGTAGTTAAGGCATTATTGTTAGAAATAAGCAAAGCCTTCTGGGAACTCAGGAGGCTGAGGATGGAGGGATCCTTGGGAGTTTGAGACCCGCCTGAGCTACACAGTGAGTTCAAGGACTAATATAGTGAGACACTGTATCAACAACAAATAATTACTACTGCTGCTGTTGCTACTATATATATATATACATATATATATAACTATATATTACTATATATATATTATATATATAGAAAGAGAGGGAGAGAGAGATTGCCTAGTATGATGTTGTGCTTCTGTAAGCCAGGACTATAAAGGCTGATGCAGGATGTCAAGTTTGAGCCCAGCCTGAGCAACTTAGTGACTAAAGATGACCTTGTCTCAAAATTTTAAAGAATTTAAAAGGACCAGGATGTAGCTCTGTGTGAAGGCCTTGGGTCGAATCCCCTGTACCTTCAAAAACAAACAAACAACAACAACAAAAAAGAACTGACCAGAAATTGGGAGACAATCATAAAGAACAAAGCCAAAATGACCAGCCTGGTTTTCTGTGGCCTGCCCTCCTGCAGGTACAGGGGACAGCAGGAGGAGCCAGCCACAGAGAGGTGGGAGGGCAGCAGTCGTAGGAGGGCTGGCTTGTGGGACAGAGGCCTCGCCAACCTGGGCTTGCAGTGCAGGCAGGGCTCCCGGGATGCACCTCAGGGCCGAGCCGCGGTCGGAGCTGCCCAATCCACCCGGGACGCTGTCCAGGATGCAGACTGCTGATCGTACTTGAGGAGCCCATCAGCCCCTTTCCCCTCCCCAGGCCATTAGTGTCATTGGGTGAACACAGCAGATAAAAAAAATGATGAGCAAAAAAATAATATTTCAACTTGAACAAACTTGCTGTTTGTAGGTCTGATCACATGAATCTGGCCCAGGCAAGATGATTTCAGCAGCTGCTACAGGAATGAATCCCACAAAGGGACTGAGTTTAATCATCCAATCGCAGACTGTATTGATTTTGGGAGTACTCACAATGACTATATAAATAAACCATTTCTTTGCAACTGTATCTGCAGCCGGTCATGAACCCAAAACCTTCACAACCTGGTCCAGAGTGAATTATGCCCTGCAGAAATAAATTAATAAAACTAACACAGCCGGGCTTCTCCACCAACTTATTTTCACGTTTCAAAAGCTTAAAAATATAAAATCAATAATCATTTAGTCATAAGGGTAAATGAAGGGACATAACATCAAAGTATACCCTTTAGCCACTCAAGTCATTCTGGGTAATTTATCTCATCAAAAGGCAGTGGTAATAATCCTTTCCACTCTGAGACACGCTGCCACACAGCTGCTGTATTATCCAAGAGTAAACAAGTTGGGAGAAAATATTAAAAATCAATATCTGTTTCCTTCTATCAGACCAGATGGCATCCATCATAAATCCGCCCGGTAAAGAGTTCCTGGAGTTGGCACCGGAGTATGAACCACCCTGAATTAACAACAGAGAAGGGGGTCTCTGCTCTCTGGGGGATGGAGCCCAGGGTTCTTTTAAAATGTGGGATTTTACAATTGCAAAAATTGGCTAAAATTATAATTATAGGGGAAAAAATCTATTGTTTCTGTGTGGCACAAAAGGAAGCAATTATCAGGGTTGTACATTGGAAACACAAACAGGGACTTTCGGTAGTCCCTGTGAGTGACTGCAGGTGTCTGATTTATTTACTGGATCCTTTGTGTCTCCATTCATTTGCTCACACGTGATGCTGGGCTCCGGGCGGGACCTGCAGGTGCCACATGGTAGCATGTCACCCGCTGCCCCAGGATACCTGTGCAAAGGCTGGGCACACCTTCGCCTGGTCACCCTGGGTCAGTTAGAAATAGCCTACAGATAAGTCAATGAGTAGCCTGTGGGGGTTGGGGAGGTCACAGGAGGGCACCTCAGGACCTGGTCCTGGGTATCCTCTCACAAGGACAGTCAGAGGTGGACTCCAGGCATAGCTCTGCCTGTCTCCCTCTAGAGCAGGAACCAGTGACCCATCCCTCCTTCTAGCCAACAGTCTATCCTGTTTTTCTGTTTTTGTAATTAATTTTCATTTTAATTGCCACAGGTGGCTCATGGCCACCGTGATAGACAGTGCAAGACTTTAGACTGGTGAGGGCCCATAGTCAGCACAGAAATGTCAGGCTTGCACAGCATATGCCCCGGACACATTTATTCTTTCCCCAACTTCCCTGGCTGCATTTTCACAATACTTTCATTATTTTTTTTTATTTTTCCATAATTTTATTGAAGAACAAATAGCAATGAGACAGTTTCAAATTAAGTTAGTAGGACAGATTCAATAACTAATGCATTGCATATTGTTTTCATAGTGGTTATTTGTTGTACAAGGTGCAGACATGATATTCTATTTACAAATACTATTAGAGCAGATGCCTGTATTCATTGAATTAAGAGAATGTAGCTGTGTATCTATCTTTTTTTAAAAGCTGAATTATAGTACAGTTTCAATAATTAATACTTTTGACATTGTTCTCTTCCTAGTGGTTATCCACAGTACAAGAAGTAGACAGGATATCTTGTCCAAACACTATTAGTGCAAATCTTTCTTCTCATAGAATTATTCAAAAGTAGTACAGTTAGGATAAATAGCCTTTCCTTTTGAGGACCTTGAATTTTATTAGTTCTGAGAAATGGTATATCATTGTTGCCCTTACAAAGGTCTTAGTCTCCCCTTGGGTCAAGTTTAGCAGATGCATGCTTGCATACACACACACACACACACACACACACACACACACACACACACACACAGAGGTATGTGGTAGTTGGGTACTGGAATCCCCGAAGGCCCTCAGCCAAATGACTTTCCAGGAATAGCTGGCCTAAGGCTAAGGAGTTAGGTTCAGCCAGTTATCTCTGAGCTCAGCTCACTGTCTTCCTCAGAATTCCCTGCATGTATGGCCAGCAAGATAACTCAGCAGACTCAGCTCCTCCTTTGGCAAGCCGTGGGGCCTAAGGTTCGATTCCCAATCCTGTATGCTGTGCCGGCCCTGCCCCCTGGGGTGCTCTGAGCCAGCAGCAGAGTCCAGGCATGGTGATGCACACCTGTAATCCCAGTACTGGGGGGCTGAAAATAGAGGAATCACTATGAGTCCAAACTGTGTAGTGAGACCCTGTACCAAATATACAAATCATAATAATAAAAAAATTTCCTCCATGTTATAACCTTATACATAAGACAGTTTCATAATGAGTCTTCAATTCGTGAATAAATAAGCTCTGGAAGCCCCTGGTGGATCCAGCCCTGTCCACAAGAGTTGGTGGGGCAACGACATCTTGTTTTCTCTTTCACGTAGTGCCGTTCTCACCCAGTAAGGTCAATCTGAGCTTGTGAAAGGCCCTCAGCACCTTGCACCCCATGTGTCCATCCTTCCAACCCCAGATACACACGTGGCATAGACAGTCTGGCTAGCACGATGCCCTGTTCAAGTCTAGGCAACAGGTGTCTCTGGAGAAGACCGGAGGAACCCCTGCCACTGTGGGGAACTTGGGAGATCGTATTAAAGCAAAATTCTTTTGCCATTTCTACACATTAGATCTTCGTGACTCTTTGCCCATTTGATGTTTTGAAGTCTTGCTCATTTTTTGCTTTTGCCTGAAGAAAGCCTTTCATTTTTCCCTACCCAATGTGGCCATTTTTGTCCTTGTCCTTGCTATTGCTAGGTGAAGTCTCCACTGGACACTTCACAGCCATTCCAGGGCAAAATGCCGTGGTGGAGGTGAGGTCAGAGGACAGGCATGAGGGACACCTAGCACTCATGCTGCGCTCCTCCCCTGGAGATGCAAACCTAAGAGGGTGGGGCCAAGGGTCCCTAGGGGCTGAGTGAGTACAAGTCACACACCCATAGATGGCGTAGATGGCAGGGATTAAGGTCAGGCGATAAGAGGCAAGTCCCTTTATTTTAGGACAATCTAAATATCAGTTGATATTTAAATATCAACTGCAGCCCCACCAAGAGCCTAAAGCGAAGGGTTCTCGTTAGATGGGGTCACACCGAGTTCAGCTTCTGCCCCTTGTCTCCACGTAGAGTCACCTCTCAGTGCCTGAGCTTCCTTCCAGTCAGACTCCCATCGGCACTGCGCACCTGTAGTACAATACGGCTGCTTCTGAGTTCAATCCCCAGTTTTGAAAAAAAAAAAAAAATACTTCTGCTGTTCCATTCTTCAAATGCAACCTTCCTCCCATGCAAATAGTTGAGAGCACAAAGTGTATGGACTTACCTTGAGGAATTGGACTGCCAAGCCTGGGAAATACCCCTTTTGCCTGCAATTAATCCTTTGTCTGCTGTCAGATGCATGGATCACAAGTGAGACTCTCAGGGAAGTTTCCCCGTGTGCCCATCCCAATCGTGGGTGCACAGCTCCCTTCCTGAGACTCCCTCCTGCTGTCACCTGTGGGGCTGAGCCATTGATCATGGGGCCATCCCACACCTCCCTCTTGGGAAGCATTTAATCATCCACATATTCTCAATGGGCGTTATGAGAGGGAGCGCTTAAATCTCCATGGTTGCTAAGAGACTGGTGTTTAATGCTTGAAAATTTTCATCTTTATCAGATGTATCATTTTCCCCATGGCAGACAAGACCCAGAGATCTGCCAAAAGGTGCAAAATATGACTTTTATAAAGAGGAATCATACAGTACTCCATCTATACAGCAGTTCCTCCTTCCTGGATATGTTTCCCTGCAAATCTAACCCATTAGTGTCTTTCAGCTGTCTACAGAGCATGCTTACTATGGTTGGTGACAATTATTCACCTGCATTTAATGACTGAATATTTAACAAAAGAAAGATCTAAGTACAACACTAAATGTAATATTAAATGCAATATAATAAACATCTAGATCTTCATCCTCAATCCTTTCCAGAACTGAAGTTGTATATTTATTTTCCTATCAAGGATGATGCAAAAGCTTCCCAGTCTAACACCTACAGGGCATGTAGGTTGCTACATGCACCACAATGCCCAGCTTGACCTACTTAGAGGAGCAGGGGCACAAAGGGGCCTCCCAAGCTGGGCAAGGTGGCTCAAGCCCACTACAGAACAGAGCAGCAGGAACCCAAGTTCAAGCCAACCAGAGCAACTTAGTGACTGTCAAAGACCTTGTTTCAAACAAATCGAAAAACATTCTAGAATGGCTGGGGATGCAGCTCAGGGTAAAGTGGTGCAGGGTCCAATCTCCAGAGAGGGGAAGAAGGAAAGCAGGGAGGGATGGAGGGAGGAAGGAGGGGATACCTCCAGAGGCCAGTGGCCCTGCCCTTCCTCCTGCTCACTTCTTGGGTGGGCCCAGCCCTTCTCCCTGTGTATGAGACTGCACAAGGCCCATGGCCTGGGCCCAAGCTTGGTGGCCTCTGGTGTGAGCTAGCAGCTGAGCAGAAGCTGTGGAAGGAGATACCAATCAGCTCTGCAGAGGGCAACAGAGAAGTCGCGGAGGGTGCAGAAGCAAGCCATGGCCTCGCAGGGCCTGCCCCAGCTCGGCCAGTACCTGAGCTCAGCTGCAGCCCCCAGGCTCCAGGATCCAATGACAGTAACCTCCCTCAGTGAGCTGTTCTCTAAAACAGATTCACACTATGGGAATAATAACTGCTTCTTAAACTAAGGCCGGAGACACGTTAAATATAAAGTGATCTGCGTGCTCTCTAACACCAGTCTAATGGCCCACTACCTCTTCACAGGGTCCTTGTCACCTTCGGAACCACCATCTTCTTCTGCTGGAAGCAGACAGGGTTGAAGAAGTCACGTTGGCAACCCGGACTTCTTCCTACCTGCAAACCACAGAGCGCTGTGCATGCTTTCCCGACACAGGGACCTGACGTCTTTACCCTCAGGAAAGCGTTCCTAGGCACCTGCTAGGAACACTGGCCATTGCCAGTGTTCAGCCACCATTGTGCGCACACACGCAGACCACGCTTACCTACCTGGGCAAGCAGCAGCCACACGCTGAGGCCTGAAAGTGCACATAGACGCTGCAGCCCGGGCCTCTCTGCACTGTGGTGAGGAAACAGCACCATAAGCTTAAATCAGGCACGGAGGAAAGTGCTACAATCAAGAGGCGCGCTCCACACCAGATAGATGCGGTTCTTGGGTAGCAGGGTATGCTCTTTTGCATGAGCATTCTTCCTGTCTCTCTCACCCCTTCTCTCCCCACTTCTCTCTCCCTGTCTCTCTCTCCCTCTTTCTTTCCTGCTTTCTTCTTTATCTTTCCCTCTCCCCTCCCCTCCCCTCCCCCTCCTCTCCTCTTCCTCTTCCTCCTCCTCCTCCTCCTCCTCCTCTTCCTCCTCCCTCTGTTATTTTTCAGCCCCCAGGCCTGGTACATGCTATGCCCATGCTCCGTCACTGAGCTCCATCACCAGCTCATGTGAAGCAGTGGGACAAATATTTGGTGACTATGCAGGCCAGCAGCGTCACCATCGCTATGGTGCCTAGGGAGTGTGCGCTGTACGGGCTGCATCTTCTCCACTTCACAAGCCTGCAGTGTGCATGGTTGGCTTACACTGTCATCGCTTTGTACACAAACACAGTAATCATGCACCACATTGCAATGCGGCAGTGGCAGTGACTCCACCAGACAGCACAAACTCTCGGCCCCACTGTAGTCGTATGGGACAGCAGTTAGATGGGCAGCCTGCGGCTAACCAGAATACAGTGTGTTGCTTTTCTGTTCAAGTGCTTGTAAGTTTTCTTATTTGTTTGACTGAAGTCATTGACACTATCCCCAGTCCTTTACATTGTGTTTCTTAGGGCCAGCGAGATAGCTCAGCAGACTAAGCTCCTGCTTAGGCAAGCACAGAAGCCAGGGTTCGAACCCTGGCACTAGAGGCCATGCTGGCAATGCCCCTGGGCATGCTGAGTCCCCCACTGACCCCGGGCGTGGTGGCGCATGCCTGTAATCCCAGAGCTGGTGAGGCTGCAAGCAGGAGGGTCACTATGAGTGCAAGCCATGTACTAAGACCCTGTAAGAAATACATTAACAATAAATAAAATATATTGTGTTTCTTCTAATGTCCAGTAAATTTTTCCCAAACTTTTAGGGGTTACAAAAGGTCAGTGTCTGAGGTGAAAGCTTCCTCCATGGACTTAGCAGACTAAGTGGCAGAGAAAGGTGTAAGGTGGGAGATAAAGGAGACACGGAGGTGGCATTTAACCTCCATGGAAAGACCAGCACAAGGACCTGGCTCAGGTAAACGGCATGAACTATTTTGTGTAAATTCTCATTCTATAAAAACAAAAACCTTTAAGACAGAATATTTGGAAACTTCCATTTAGCACTAGTTTTTAAATAAAAAGTACACACATCTGCTCACCCAAGGATCCCAGGACTGTGCTGTCCTACAGAGGCAAGGAGCACCTGTGTTGCCCACATGCAAAGAGCCGCACAGTCCATGGACCTACAATAAGAAGTGGGTGAGGGGCAACCTGCTCAGGTCCCCCCTCTGTCCCTCTCTGACAGAAGCTTTTCTCTCCAATAAAGTTTTATCTTCAACTTCAAAAAAAAAAGAAGAACTGGGTGAATGAGCTATGGTGTTCTACTTTCACAGTATGAAACATAAGGCAGCCATCAAAAAATTAAACCAAAGCCGGGTGTGGTGGTGCATGCCTGTAATCCCAGCACTCGGGAGGCTGAGGCAGGAGGATTGTTGTGAGTTCGAGACCGGCCTGAGCTACAAAGTGAGCTTAAGGCCAGCCTGAACTGCATAGTGAGACCCTGTCTCAAAAAGACCAAAAAAAAAAAAAAAAAAAAAAAAAATTAAACCAAGCTCTGTGCTGTGCAGGGACAGATCAGGGAATTTAATCACCTAAGGAAACAGGATACGACACAAACAGCCCCAGAGAAGACGTCAGGGGAAGTGAGTGAGTGATGCCCATGGTCTAAAGGCAACCGGAGTCCTCAGAAGAGGCATAAATCAGAAATATAGATGAATAAGAAATGTTCAATGTTTTTCCAAACCAATGAAAGCTATGAAGCCACAAAAGAAAGAAATTCATGAAGCTCAGTCAAGGTCAAAACAGGGACTCTGCACATGGGCACAGCTCAGTGAAGGACACAACTCACAGTGACCACAGCTGTGGGTCCCCGGGAGGGTCCCCAGAAGCCAGATGATGAGAAAGCTAGGAAGGTCTGAAGGGCAAAAGCCAGCTACAGCACATACCCAGGGAAATGCTTTTTAAAATAAGACAAAATAAATTTTTTCCGAGGTAAATAGAACCAAGTTATCTCCAGCAGACATGTACTTAAAAGAATCCTAATAACAAAAATGCTTCCCTTCCCGCTTGCCTCGGTTGCTCTTCTCTCCCTGCAGGGATGAACACCTGACACACGAAATGAAGGAAGGAGAGGTTTATTTAGCTCTCAGTTACTGGAGGTTTCAGTCCACACTCAGCTGGCTCCAAGGCATGGTGACACAGGGCAGAGTCATTCGTGACAGCAGCAAAGAGCAGAGGGCGAAGGGAGTGGCAGCAGCTCGGGCAGCTAGCAGGCCTCTCGGGCCTCCTTACACTGGAATATGAAGTCCCTGCCCCGGGACAGGTGCAGCACCCACACCCACAACAGTCAGTCTCGAATCCCAAAAGCCACCTCCTGACTGCATGAGGCTTTGGGGGACAACTAGACACAAACCATAGCAATGCTTCAAATAAATAAAATTAGATGGGATTTGGATCTACCAAAAGAAAAAAAAAATCCAGAAATAGTAAATATATAAAATAAATATTATCTTTCTTAATTTAAAATTTTGAAAAGATAACTAGAGCAGAAATATAGGTTTACAACATATATAAAAGTCAAACAACAGGAAAAATGCATACAGGGATATAAAAGTCTTCGTGTACATCGAGATATAATATTCAAAGATGTATCCCATTGAATTGAAGGTGCACATTGTAGGTAACTTTTTTTTTTTGGCGGAACCGGGGATTGAACTCAGGCCCTTGTGCTTGCCAGGGAAGCACTTATTCCACTGTGCCATCTCCCCAGCCCCAGAAGGTGCCCATTGTAAAGTCCAAGAACCACTCAAAGTAATTAAGCTGAAGTATAATAATAAAACAATAAAGGAGATAATGCCAAACTAAAAAAAAAAAAAAAGATACAAAAGTACAATGGAAAAATAGCAATATGGTAGATAAGGCAGAGTTAAAACAAGAAATTTCAAGAATTATATTAAGTATAAATGTACTAAACAACAAATACAAAGGCAGAGATCGTTTGGCTTGATAAAAAAGCACTACCCAAGTATAAACTACCTTTAATAAGTAAGTTTTCAACATAAAAACAGAGCTAGTTTGAAATGAAGTGAAAGAAAAGGATAAGAGATGCAAAAATCTAATCATAATGAAGCTCAACTACCAAAGAGGAGGTTAGAAATGGAAATGTCATGCAGAAAGAAAAACTGTGGAAGGAAGTTTCATGATGATGAAACAGCCAACTACCTGAGCCACACAGTGTCTTGGATTTGTACACACAGAACAATAGGGTTGAAATAACCGATGTGAGAATAGATGGGGAGAAAAGAGAGACAGACGTTCCTAAAAGGGAGCTGTTGAAACTAAAGCTCCTTTCTCAGCAATTGGCAGAGCGGTGGTGGGGGAAAAAAAAAAATAAGGTGAAGAAAACCCAAGTTGTGTCACAAAGCAACGCAATAAACGACCTTAAAAGAATCCCCAGTTTACAAGAGCCGCGTTGAGATCGAAAGCCTTCTAAAATACAGAAACAGGCAGAGTGGAGTAAGTTTCCGTGAGTTTATCAGAGCTGGGATTACACAGGGTATCATCTCCAACAAAAGTGCATTAAGTCAATGATAATCAAGAAGATACTCTTACAAAATTTCCAAGATGCGTTTCAATAACTCAATGGATCAAACAAGAGAGAAATGACAAAGGGCACTAGAAGATACTTCACATTTAATAAAATGAAAATGCAAAGTGCAGCATAGAAAACTGCAGACTTCAACTTAAACTGAATTTGGAAGGAAATTTATAACATTAAATGATTGTAATTTTATCAGAAGAAAAGTTTAAAGTCAACATCCAAGACTCCCACCTTAAGAGGCTGAAATGAAGATAAAGAAGGTGCAGATGAATACAAAAGAAAGCAAAGAAGAGAGGGCTGAGGGAGGAGGGGGGAGGGAGGGAAGGGGAAGGGAGGGGGAGGGAGGGAAGGAAAAGATGTATCTAAGTAAAATCACAACAGGAGAAAGTAAAAGGTAAAGGTTGATCTGAGGTCAATGAAAGAAAAGGAAGAAAACAATAAAATAACAGAAAAGTTGATGAAACCAAAAACTTGCTTTTTGAAAAGATCAAGGAAGTTCATAAAGTTGTAGTGACAGCAAAAGAAAAAGTGAGGAAAAGATAGAGTGCTGTACCAAGAAGCAAAGAGAAGACGATTACTACAGATCCCACAGACACTGAAGGAAAGATTGTAAAGAGCTCTGCTCTTAATGTAGCTGAACATTTACATAATATGGAGACATTTTATAGAAGATACTAGACGATAGGAGTAAAAATCTTAGTAGTACTATGTCCATATAAAGCTTAAATTTATAGTTAAAAAACAGTTCTACTAAGAAATTTCCTGGCCCATTTCTTATTAATAAGTCACTTAGAAATAAACAGTTAAAAGAATTTTAAAAATAAACAATTAATGCATAAATTTTTTCTTAGAAAATAAAAATGTACTTCTTAATTTATTTTGTGAGGTCAGAGTTCTCTTTGTGCCCAGTATCTTAGTTTCTCTTCTCTCGATGCTGGGACAAATACCCAACACCCAAAATGAAGGAAGGAAAGGTTGATTTAGCTCACTGTTACTGCAGGCTTCAGTCCATACTCAGCTGGCTCCAAGGCAGAGGGGCATACGGCAGAGAGCAGCTGTTCATGGTGGCAGAACAGCAACAACAATAAAGAACAATAGCTAAAGAAAGTCTCTCTCTGTCTCTTATATTCCATTCAGGCTCTCTGCCCCAGGCTGGGGGAAGTACTCACACCCATAATCCCAATAATACTAAAACCCATAATCCCAATAGATCATGAGTTAATCTCAAACTCCAGAAGTCCCCACCCCATGACTGCATGAGGCTTTGGGGGGACCAGTAGACACAAACCGTAATACCCAGTTACCAAACCCAGGCAAAAATATCACAAGAAAAGAAAACAAGAGGCCAAATCTATCTTGAATAAAAATATATCCTTTTACAGATTGTTAGCAAATTAAATCCATTTTAATTTGTAATATGAAGGACATATATTATTATTACTAAATGGAATTCATTCCCCCAAATTCAAGATGAATTTAATAAGTGAAAATTAGTCAACATAATTCACCAAGAAAACTAATATGGTTACATCAATATCGAAGACGGAAGAAAAGCCTTCAGCAAAGTTCAAAGTTACCCACTCACAATAGCTTCACCTTGCTAGGCTGGGTTTTCCAAGGGCAAGGGGGGCATCCCCAGCCATAGAAAAGCATGTCCAGGAAACCTGCAGTTGGTCAGTCAGCTCATGGAGAGGAGAGCCCTCTCCCTTCCATGCTAGGAAACAGGGCGAGACTGTCTGCTCTGGCTGCTTCTGGGGAGCAGGTGCTCTCTGCTGAACCCAGTGCAACAGGAGGAGAGAAAGAAGAGACCATTACTATAGGCTGTGGGGGAAGAGAGAACATTGTCTTTGGAGACAATGTAACAATGTGATGTTATAGATGCCAAACCCTAGTGAGGCTACCAGACTGGTTGAATTCAGAAACAAGTTTACTAAAGTCAGAGGATAAAAATCCAGCATTCAATAATTATTTTTTTTTCCTCTGCTACCACTAATAAACTGGAAAAGGAAAATTTTTAAATATTATCTGGCCTTTTTTTTTTATGTTACTCGGGACTGAACTTCGGACCTTGTATTTGCCAGGCAAGCATTTACTCCATTGAGCTATCCCTCCCGCCCCATAAATATTACCCATAGCATGAAAGCCATTAATTATACATGGGGATAAACATATCCAGACACACGCCATACCTGTGCAGAAACTGCAGAACACTGCTGAGAGAAATTGAAGAGCCTTCCAGAAGCCAGAAGACGGGGTGCTATTAGGGCACCAGTGCCTCCGGAACGATTGACAGCCTCTGTGAGCTGGAGCAGAAGCCAGCAGGCCTCTCAGTAGATAGTGACGCACTGATTCTGAAACACGGAAAAGTGGGTGATCCGGCTTAAACAGAGTAGGGGACCCAGGTCCCGATTGCCAGGTTCATCACAGTTACAGTCAACGCAGCATCAGCTGTTAACTACCACGTGGGCCAATGCGACAAAGAACAGCAAGGGCCACTGTGGTGCAAGTGGTCAGTGGGTTTTCAGAGGACATGCTGCATACAGTGAATGGGGAGACCACCTCCTTAATGACCAGCACTGGGACAGGGGATATCTGTCCAAAGCAGCAACAAGAGCAACAAATGAGGCAGACAGCTTAGCACACACGTGTTCATATGTACACACATGTGCACACATAAAATGGATTTTAGACCAAAATGTAAAACATCCAGTCAGAGCTGTGTGGCTCACCCCTGCCAGGCCTGTCTGCACGAAAGTGTCAGCTGTAAATTCTTTTGCACACAGCTTAAAACTTAAAGTAAGGCAGCAGACCCTCAATCAGGACCATAGGGGAAAAACCAGGCCCACAGGGAGCCCAGGAGTGTGCTTTGGGTATGGTCAGGCAGGGCAGCACAGGAGCCCACTGTGGCCTAACAGGGTCCCCAAAGGCAGGGAGGCGAAGTGAGAACTGGCCGAACGTCCTCGCCATTGCTCTGCTCACTCCCACTCCGTCCTCCCAGTGGTTCTGCTGAGCTGCGGCTCCCCAGACCCACTGGGTCCCACTCCCACATCCCCACAGTAGAGCCACAGCTCCCAGACAGTAAAAGGGGTCACCATGGCCTTCTTGGAACAGGACAGTAATGCTGTGGTCCCTGTCAGGGAGCTGGAGGAGAGCTGAACCCCCACATGGGAACGGGACTCCACTGCTCAAACGCTGAGACAGAGACTGAACAAGTGGCACTCCAGGAGGGTCCTGGGGTGGAGATGGCAGAATGGGGCATCGGCCAGAGCAATGGAAGGTGGGACGGATGTGCCTGCTGGAGGAGAGCAGAGACTCAGACAGACCTGAGGAGCAGGAGATCTCGGGGAGCAGCAGGAGGGTTAGAAAAGGAGCACAGGAGTCCAGCAGTGACTGCAGTGCGGACGTGGGGGACATAGCGAGGGACAGCCACACAAAAACAGACAGGAAAGGGTAGGGAAAACCGCAGAGAGGAGAGACATGGAAGACGTGCTGAAAGGATGGGGCTG
>PVKA01024228.1:16204-34625 GCA_004027165.1 Ctenomys sociabilis | reverse complement strand
AGAGGAGGAGGGGGGGAGGGGGAGTGGGAAGGGGTGGGGGAGGAGGAAGAGGAAGAGGACGAGGAGGAGGAGTGGGAAGGGGTGGGGATATAGCTCATTGGTAGAGTGCTTGCTTAGCATGCACAAGGTTTTGAGATCAATCTCCTATACCACACACACACACAAAAGTGTAGTGGATAGGCCAGCTCCCCATCCCTTACATTGCTAGATAGGGCCCAGGGAAGACTTCAGAGCAGCTAAAGTTATACTGCTCCTTTGGGTCATTTACTTCATTTGGCTCTTACACAAGAAAAAGGAGTAGGTGGATGTGTACAATTGTAACACAAACCTCACCAAGACTTGGAACAGCACTGGGACAAACATTAAGAAGCTAACTATCCAGAAATTTGGATATTTTGCCCATTCTAAGAGAAAAGGCTCTTAGAATTTTTATTGTGTTGTTCACTTTTTGGTATTTAACACAAGGTGCATTTCATTTGAAGATTTGCCTTTTTTATCCTTGAATGAGTCATCTAACTGTGCTATTTCTTAGTGAGTGAGCCTGGGAGAGATGGCTGGTGGCCAGAGTACTGGTGCTGTCCTCTGGGACGTGTGCCACGTCAGTGCAGTGTTCAGAATTTCTCTTTCTTTTCATTTTTGCAGAACCAGGGATTGAACTCAGGCCCTTGCACTTGCCAGGGAAGCGCTTATTTCATGAGCCATCTCCCTGGCCCTCTCTTTTCTTTTCTAGACATGGTTTCACTATGCAATTCAGGCTGGCCTTGGACTTATTATATAGCTCAAGCTGGCCTTGAACCAGCCATTATCTTCCTGTCTCAGCCTTCAAAATGCTGAGATTACAGGTGTGCACCACCACGCCCAGTTTAATTACCTAGAATTTTTGTTTGTTTCTTCCTTTTTTTTTTGAGATAGGGTCTTGCTGTGTAATGTGGGCTGGCCTTGAACCAATGTAGCCCAAACTGACCTCCAGCTCATGGAGGTCCTCCTTCTCAGCCTCTTTTAAGTGTTGGGAATGCAGGCATACACCACCATCTTCACCCCAGTGTGTCTTTCTTCTTAGTCACTGTTCTATTCCTGGAATAAATATCCAGCACACAGTATGTTAGGAAGAGGCATGTTTTGGCTCATGGTTTCAAAAGTCTTTGTCCACAGTTAGTGGGTGCAAATGTACAAAAGCATAGAGGAGAGCCAGGTGTGGGAAGCTGCTCCAGAACTTGGGAGGAAAGGAGGAGCCAGGGAGGGAGAGGTACCCTTCCAGGGCCAGCCCCCAGTGCCACACCTCTAACCAGACCCTCCTCCTACCAGCACTCTCAGCTCCTGATCTCAGAGGTTCCCAGGATCCAGTCACCTTTCAGAAGCCCCACCTTATAGCACAGGAGAATTGAGGGAATATTCTAGATCTCAGCTATAAAACCTTTCAGTGCAGGATCAGTCAGATATGGAACCTGCCCTGGGGAACTTGGTGTGTGCTAGATGAGATGAGATTTGGGCATATGCATATGCCTGTGGGGACCATATGTTAGGCGGGTGGGGACTTGTGATGTGACAGCCTCTGGGATCGATGTTACACTGTTAATACCTAGACATGCAAAAATGAGGTGAAAGAGGCTAGAAGCTTTGATCAGAGGCAGGGGGTTCATAGAGGGAAGAGGGCTTCAGGGTTTGTAGTTCAGAGGTTACTCTAAAGAGGAGGTTGAAGGTGCAGCCTAGAGGGCCTGAAGCTGAGCAGTTTCCCTAAAGGATTTTGAGTCTGAAGTATTTAGAGAGCTGTGTTGGGGAAGTGAGCCTGCTTGAAATTTTAAGGTCAGGAATGGGGAGAGTAGATGGAAAGACAAATGAGTTGACCATGAAGATTGGTGTGCCATCCCCGCAGAAGACCAGAGAACCCCTGCCATTAGAGCTAAGTGTACCAATCTCTTTCTGAATTAGATCCATTTGTACAACATGTAAACAAAGAACTGAAAGAAAAAGAGATCCTGGCACTTCCAGCAAACCCCAAAACCACCCAACTAAAAGTAAGTGATGCTTAAAGAAAGCTCTAAATGAAACAGTGGTATTGGATTTATGATGTATGCTGTACACCTGAAGGAGGTTGTTTCATAGGGAAGTGGGGCACAGGAAGGCTGGAAGCAGCTGGTGGGACGTAGATGTGGCTAGAAGAGGCACTGGCAAGCTGAGTGGGAGCACTGCGGTGATGTTTTGCGGGCAGATGGCTCTGAATCTGGAACAGCACAGGTCAGTCTCCTGGGGTACAATGCTGGACAGCTGCCACGCTGAAGAAGAGCTTTATCTCTGACTGAGTTTCCAAGGTTTCAGTCCACTGTCAGCTGGCTCTGAGGCAAGAATATCTTGGAAGGGTGTGGTAGGAGAGCTGTCAGGTCATAGTGATAGGGATGCAGTACAGGAAAGCACATCAGTGAGAGAGACCTCCTCATCCTGGCCACCCAGACAGCATAGTCAGCTATAAATTCAGCAGTGGACTAGGCCACTGAGGGGTACAGCGCTGTTATGGCCAGCCCGATGTTTCCTTTGTTTAGTTGCTGATTTTTATGAGGCAGGATCTTACCATGAAATTCAGGCTGGTCTTGAACTCACTGTGTAGTTAGGCTGACCCCAAACTTAAAGTCATCCTCTTTTTCTCAGCCTCCCAAGTCCTGGATTATAGGCATGCGTCATGCCTGGCTGTCCTTGTTTCAATTGAAGTTTATAAAAATAAATAATTACATGTATTCAGATATAAAGAGGCACACAGAGACATCTCTTATACCCTGTGCTTGATTTCCTGGTATTTAAGTGCAGCAGAACCACATGGTGCAGTGTCACAAGGATATTGACATTGCTGCCTTTCCACAGCATATTCACATTTCTCTGGTTTCACTACTCAGCCATGTGTGTTCACTTCTGCACAGTTTTATTGTAGTGGAAGATCTGGTGTCTGCCGCACTGTTGGGGTGCAGCATATTTCTAGTACTATGTGGTCCCTGTTGCGCTTTAGCATCTTGTTCCCTACCATCTCTGCTCTGCCGTTTTTAATCTTGTTGACCTGGTCCCCATTTCTGATCTTTTGTTTTCAAAGATGTTAAATGGAATCAGGGTGTTAGTTTTGTGACTGTGGCTGTTTTCACTCAGCATAATTTCAGAGTTTCATTTAGGTGGTTTTACCTATCAGTAGCTCATTTCTTTTTTTTTTTTAATTTTTGGCAGAACTGGGGATTGAAGTCAGGCCTTTGTGCTTGCCAGGGAAGCGCTTATTCTACTGAGCCATCTCCCCTGCCCCAGCAGTAGCTCATTTCTTTTTGCTGAGGTCTGTTTTTCTCGAAATTCAAATAGGTATGTCTGAAGGGGCGTGGATATAAATAGGTTGTTTTTTGGTTTTTTTTTACTTTTTTAATGTATTTGGTTGTTACAGGGTCTCACTACACAACTTGGATTCATAGTGATCTTCCTGTTTTCAGTCTCTGCAGCACTGGGATTACAGGCAGTATGCCACCATGCCCGGATTCTGGCTGGCTCAGCCTGTCCTGGGGGCGGGGCTGGCCTCGCATGTGGTACAGGGGATCAAACTGCAGTCCCTGAGCTTGCATAAGTTGCATGAACAGGTGCTTAGTCCCCTGAGCTTTCTCACCAGCCCTATCATTTTCAAAAAAGACATTGTTTCTTGCCCATATAAATTTGAAAAATTCTGAGTTAATCAAGTAAATGCAATTCTTGTCCTAAGACTCTTTAGAACTTGGGGTTTCTAAAGTACATGGTGGTGGACCAGTGATATAACTCAGTGGACTAAGCACCTGCTTAGGCAAGCACGGAGACCAGAGTTAATCCCTAGTACCCAATACCATACTGACTCTGTCCCTGGGTGTGCTGAGCCTTCAACAGAATCTGGGTATGGTGGCGCACATCTATAATCTGAGTGCTTGGGAGGCTAAAAACAGGATCACTACAAGTTGGAGCTGCACAGTGAGACCCTGTACCAAATGCATACACACATACATATAGTACATGGTGGCACATACCTGTAATTCTAGCCCTTGGGAAGCTGAGGCAGAAGGATTGAGTTCAAGGCTGAGATAGTGAGACCCTATCTCAGAAAACAAGAATATGGAGGGTTGGGAACAGATAGAGGAGGGCAGACACAAAGACAGAGGATCTCTCTGTAATAGGTACTGTGATAGTTATCAAAGTCATCTGACCACAGAAACATTTTTATTTTATTTATTTATTTGGAATAGGGTCTTGCTACCTAGCTTGGACTCATAGTGATCCTGTCTCAGCCACCCTAGCACTGAGATTATAGGTGTGTGCCATCGCACCTGGTTTGGGTGGCTGGCACACTATGCCCTGGATTCTGGAGCCAGCGCAGTATGTGTTACCCGGGATTGGATCCAGGTCCTTGTGCTCACCAGGTAGGCACTTAGGCCACTGAGCTATCTCCCTAGCTCAGAAATGTTCTTAGACTGAGTTTAGACTCCTAGAATGTGCTCCACAGAAGAGTGGTGGAATGAGGAGCTCAGATTTGTTTTTTGTTTTTTTTTATGGGGTGATTTGAGATAGTGTCTTAGTATGCTATTTAAGCTGATCTTGCACTCACTATGTAACCGAGGTTGGCCTCAAACTCAGTGGTCCTACTGCCTCAGCCTCTCAAGTATTGGGGTGACTGGTGTGTGCCACCATGCTTACCTGGAACTCAGATTTGAGACCGGCAGGCTTAGATTCCAACCTACATTGCCTGCCAACTTGTTCTGGGTCCTCCTGCCTCTCTGAGCCTGGCTCTCCTTCCCATTCTGTAAAAGGAGTGTAAGGGTTCCTGCTTTGCAGAGTTCCTGGCAAGGGTTAGTGAAGTGCTCTATCATGAAAGATTGTGCTAACTTGCATGTGTAAATGGCTGTGAATGTCAGGCATTCTGATTCATTTCTGACTCAGCTCTTGATCTCTCTCTCCCTAGTGGCCCAATATGGGCCAGCTTGTCTTTTCATCCAGGTTTCAGGAGATGCAAACGTTTAAACCTCCCAAGGATTTTGACTTGAAGTCTCTTCATCTCCACAAGCCACTGGAATCCACCTGGGTCAAGACCAACAGCCAGTTCTTGTCTGGTCCCCTAAAATCAAATAGCCCCTTCACACTGCTCCAGAAAGAGCTCTTCTTCATTATGAATTCCTACCGGGATCTGTTCTTCCCAGAAAGAACCGCCCTAAAGAATGGGGAAGAGATTCGCCATGTGTACTGCCTGCACACTCTCAACCACGTGCTCAAAGCCAATGCCCAGGTGCTCAGCAACAACAGCAAGCGCCGAGGCCAGAAGCCTGGGCTGTGTGATGATGATAGCTTCAGAGACCAGGGGCTCACAAGGCCCAAAGTAAGTGACAGCAGGCAACTGCTGCAGGGCGGGGGCTGCTGGGCATTGCCACTTCAGTGCCAGGCACTCAGCAGGTACACAAGTGTGTTAATAGTAGATCAGAATAATAAATGAACCCAAAGCGAGTGCATTAAACTGGCCAGGTAGAGTCAGGCAGTGCTGCTTACAGCTTGGGATGGTTTCTGACAGTGGAGAAACTAACCAGTCTTGTAGGGTACTCATGTTAAGGATGAACACACAGCATAGCTTCACAAATGCTGACTGATCTCAGTGCTCAGAGCTGGGTAGGCTTCCCCCCCTTTTTATTGATACATTTTGGGTAAATTTAACAATAGCATTCATCATAAGGAATTTGTACCTGTATGACATAACTTGCTGTGTTTTTTTTTTTTTCCCATTTCCCTATTCTCCTTTGCACTGCTTTTCCCCTGCTTACTTATAAATAGTGGCCCATCGTGGGCCAGCTTGTCTTTTCATCCAGGTTTCAGGAGATAGAAACTAAAATTTAAACAATTAAACATTTACAAAGGCTTTGTTTCCATTTTTTCCTTATATTCTCTTTTTCTTTTCTTGTCCCTTCTCCCTACCCCACTTATTCCCCTTCTCATTTGAGTATTGTTTCCTCAGTATCTGTTACAGACCTTAGTTCTCGTTTACGCTGTGGTTTCTCATACCAGAGAAACAATGCAGCATTTAAATGTATGTGTCTGATTTATTTCATTTGCAAGCATGGGTTCAAGGTGCATCTTGGGCTGGTGAGATAGGTCAGCAAACTAAGTGCTTGCTTAGGCAAGGACAGGGCCTGGGATTCGATCCCGACACCACATGCCATGCCAGCCCTTCTCCCACTGAGCTGACTACTGAGTCTGGGTGTGGTAGTGCACCCCTGTAACCCAGTGCTGGGGAGACTGAAAACAGGAGGATTACTACAAATCCAAGCTATGTAGTGAAACCCTGTAACCAATACAAATACGATAATAAGATGCATCTATGTAGTTTGTAATGTCTCGTTTGCCCTTTATGGCAGAGTAGTACTCCATTGGTGGACTTTTTACTTAGTTCTGTATACTACAGGTATAGACAGAGTTCCAGCTTTGCAGAAGGCTCTGCTAAAGAGAAGCAGGGTAAGAACAGCAGAGTTGGAACTCTAGTCAAAGGTTCTTTTCAGTTACCTGTGCGAATATGTGAACCTTGGAAAACAGGAACCACCTGTCTTCTTTATGTTACTGCTGCTTAAAGTAATGATCTAATTTATTTGTTCTTATAAGTCTAAATGCCAGAGGATTTCAGGTAGTAGAAAGGGAAATAGATCTCCTTATGTGCATTTTTACCTTGTATCTTTTCATATTGAAGAAGCTTTGTTTTAGGATTATATAATTTAAGTATTGACATAGTTTAGAGATTTTTTTTTTTTAATGTACTTTAGTATAGGTTCTTCAGGGTCTCACTATGTAGATAGAATTCAATGATTCTCCTGTTTTCAGCCTCCCAAGTGCTGGGATTAGAGGCACACCACCATGCCCAGTCTCAATCTCTGTCTCAGAGTGCCCTAGGGGGCAGGGACAGCTGGGCAGGGCCAGCACAGCAGGCTAGGGATCAAACCTTGGCTGCTGTGCTGTGCTTAAGCAGGCACTTTAGTCTGCTAAACTATGGCTGGCCTCAGCAATGATGTTTCTTTTTCTTTAGTTGTAGTTGTTGTTGTTGTTGTTGTGTGTGTGTGTATGTGTGGTAACAAAGTTCATTTTAAAAGTAAGAGTGAGAGAGCAACTGGCTCTGTAGAATGAGCTTGGACTAAGTAAAAGGAAAAAAGCAAGATGAAAGTACAGTGTGCAAGACCTAGGGCAGACTATCCTGAGGAAAGCCTCTTTAGTTTTTCTTCATTTATTTGGCCTAAATGTATTGAATGGGTCTTGTGGATAAAAGTCTGATACTGAGTTCTGTGGGAGACAGAAATGAGTAAATACTCCTTACCCGAGACCTTCTTTCTTATACTTGAATTTTGACCTGCAGACACAGACAGGTGATCTGGGCATGGCCCTGTGTTAAATTCTGCTTGAGAAGCAATTCTCATGAGCCATGGACCAAAGTCCACAGGGCTCTATGCTTGTGCTCACGTCCTGAGCCCTGCTCTATGTGGAGGGGGTGACGTAGGTATGGTGCCTGCCTGGGGTCACTCAGCACAGGGCTTTTGAGCCCTGTGTCCTCAGCAAATGCACCTGGGTTTGCTGTTTCTCCTCGCCTTACCAAAGCTGTATTGCTCCTGCACAGGTGCTGATAGTGGTGCCGTTCCGAGAAGCTGCTCTGCGGGTGGTACAGCTCTTCATCAGCCTCCTGGAGGGTGACAGCAAGAAGAAAATCATTGTGAGCAACAAAAAGAGGTTTCAAAGCGAATATGGGTCAGATCCCGAGGAGAGACCGCCCAACCTGAAGAGGCCTGAGGATTATGAAGCTGTGTTTGTGGGCAACATCGATGACCATTTCAGGATTGGTAATTCCTTCTTGTCAAAATTGGGGTGCTGTGCGATCCACAGTGTGGCTTCAGTCTAGAACCCTGGAAATTGGTGTTCCCCTGAGGGCTGCTGATGTTGCCACCTCCTTGCTGGGGGAGAATCTTGCCTTAATAGAGGTAGGGAGCATCTGGGGGCCAGGTGGAAAAATGTGCTGCATGTTTCCAGGAAGTGACTCCATCTGGCAGGCTGCAGGAATGCTCTATGTGACTCTCAGGGAAAATGGGGGTGACAGGGCAGGGTAGGTCCCTGGGGAGGCTGAAACCCTGTTCAGAAGGCAGCTGTCTGCTCTGTAGATGCCTGCCAAGCTCTGGCTTGGCTCCTTGCTTCATGTAGGTACTCCTCCAGCTTTTCATGTTTTTTTGCTAGTTGTTTATTCAGATCCTGCTAACTTGATTGTGCCTTGAAAGTTCGTTAGTCATATGTTCTTATTCACAGGCGTCACCTGCAGGATGCCAGGCAGTGTTAAGAAACTGGGACTATAAAAATAGAAGTTACATTTCCTGTTGCCAGTGAAGTCCAGCTTAGCAGGGGATGAAGTTCAGGATGCTGCGTGTGCAGTGGGGCTTTTGGGCACATTTTTAAAGCAAATCCACTGTTGCAGGATGGGGGCAGTGTGGTGAGGAAAGGCGCAGTCATGGCAGTGTTGCCTTGTACTTCTTGAAACCTCAGTAAAATTTATTCAGTCCTAGAAGGGTAGTTGGAGTGGAGGAAAGTGTTTCAGACAGGAGAATGCTCATGTAGAGGCCTTTGGGACAAAGC
Source organism: Ctenomys sociabilis (assembly GCA_004027165.1). Taxonomy (NCBI): domain Eukaryota; kingdom Metazoa; phylum Chordata; class Mammalia; order Rodentia; family Ctenomyidae; genus Ctenomys; species Ctenomys sociabilis. The sequence goes on along the minus strand of PVKA01024228.1, from coordinate 26,003 downwards.
CTAGAATGATGTAGGGTTCCAGTGGCATGAACTTTGTACGGCTGCAGGTTGTTTGGAACACATTCAGATGTTCAGCAAGCAGGTGGTATGTAGTCTGAAGCTCAGCAGAAGGCTTTGGGCTGGAAATATAAAATTTTATAAAGGCAGCATTAAAGCCATGGGTAGGAAATAAACTTATCAAGAGCTTTATACAGAAGAGGGTAGAGGGCCCTGTGGAAGAAGAGGAACTTGGATCTGGAACAGTACTTGAGGCTTGGTAGGGAATGGGGCAGGAGGGAGTGCTGAAGTCCTGGAGACTAAGCCAAGCAGATAGCACTTTAGGGTTGAACACACATTTGTGCATTCTGGACCCAGAGCCCTGCAAGTTAGGGTTGTTGGGGACTTGAGCATTAGTCATGTTGGAGTGAGGACAGATCAGATCCTGAGGGGAGACAGAGTTCTGATGGTGAAGGAGTGATAAGTGAATGGGAGCTTTGAAAGCATTGACCACCCTGGAGAGCTTGGATGACAGGAAGGAAAGCAGGAGAAATTGGACAAGAGACAGAAGGGGACGAGAGACAGAAAAACAGTTACTGAGGGGCAGGAGATGGCACCAGACTGAGCCATGAACTGTCATGTGGTCTGTGCTCGGTGCAGGGGTGGCAATTCTTCAGAGGAGCATCCGGCTCTACGCGCCCTTCTACTCCTCGGACATCCTCATCGCCTCCCCTCTGGGCTTGAGGACCATCATAGGTGGAGAAGGAGAGAAGAAGAGAGATTTTGACTTTCTGTCTTCCATTGAGCTTCTCATCATTGATCAAGCTGACATCTACCTGATGCAGAACTGGGAGCATGTCCTGGTAATCCTGGTTATCGACATTTAGAGAAACAAGAATTGTGCTGGGCTGGTCTTAAAAGGTTATATAAGTCCAAATTAAAATTCAGTTAGGAAAAAAAATTCATTTAGGAAACAAGTAGTCTACAGTTTCCAACTTGAAACATTCTTTTGTCTTTCCCTCTGCCCACAGATCAATCAATAATTAAACTACGTAGAGGTGTAAAAATTCTTTTCTATCATTTCAAATCTCTAGTAAAGTCTTCTTCCCCCTAAAGAACTTTCTGTGGGTAGATTGATGGGTGGAAATCCTCACAGGGAGCATTACTACCTCACTTCCTCATAGACTATGCTCATTCTGTCTTCAGTGAGGGTAGAAAATTATTGCCTAAGGCTTTTTTTATGAGCAGCTGTATCCATTTACTGCATTTTTTCCTCCACCTTTTCCTCCTCATACCTTGCAGTATTTTGGTTTTAGGATTGAAAACTTCTTTAGAATGTCCTTTTCAGACAGGCTTTCTTTTTCAAATGGGAACTCTCTTCTACAACTGTAGGTCTCTAGCTTGCTGGAATTGGGGGCTCATAAGGGGTAGTACATACTTCTAAGGTAGGGAATAAGCTTTTGGTACCCCTGGTTCTTTGATATATGCCAGTTTAAAGTGTAACTAAATGGAAATGGCATGTCAGTAGTTGTCCTTTTTTTTTTTTTTTTTGTGGAACTAGGGATTGAACTCAGGCCCTTTGCTTGCCAGGGTCGTAATCTTTAATTTGAGGGGAAAAAAAAATCAATTATGGTAGCTCTGGGCCACTGGTGTTTTGAGAACTGGGTTGTCATAGTCATTTTCCTTGTTGATGAGCTGCAGTACCTGACCCCCAGAGCATCAAAGAGGAGAGGTTTATTGTGGCTCGTAGTTCACAGAGGTTTTAATCAACTATCTCCAATCTGGGAACGGTCCTCCAGAGGGTAAAGCTGCTTACCCCAGAGTGGACAGCACGCAGAGTGACCAAAGAGGAAACATGGAGGGAGATGCCAAGGGACCCAACTCTCGATAGCAAGTCTGTAATGTCCTCGTTCTCCATTTGCCTTCCAAATGTGTGAGACTTCGGAGGAATTGTAGGTCAGTGATGGACAGTAGCTTGTTTCCCACACCATTACCCTTTTTGTCCAAGTTGGGACTGTGGGGCCCATAAAGTGACCAGGGTAACATTTCAGAAGTACCTTTAAGGATTGTTCCACTGGGTATCACTTTGATAGTTTTCTAAAGGTCCAAGAAGCAGCCAGTTTCAGTGTACCTTGTTTATCCAGTGAGCCTCAGTTTTCTTGCTGCAAGTGGAGGATATCCTCTTGGAAATGAAGAGATGCTAGTCTTGTTAAGCACTCAGCACTGACCAGCATGGATGTACTTGGTTCGTGCTAATGGTGGCCTTCTCTTTGCCCAAAGCATTTGATGAACCACATGAACCTGCTGCCACTGGACTCACATGGAGTTGACTTTTCTCGAGTACGGATGTGGAACCTTAATAATTGGGCCAGGTACTATCGCCAGACACTGCTATTTGGGGCCCTGCAGGATGCCCAGATCAACTCAGTGTTCAACAAGTACTGCATGAACCTACAGGGTCAGGTGGGTATGCCCTCTGTTCCTGGCTCTTCCAGAAGCAGATTGGTCTTGAGACAGATGATGGCAGTGCTTGCCACCTGACATTCTCTTTGGCCCTTGGCAGGTGGCTGTGCGGAATGTCCCTAGGACAGGCTCCATCAGTCATGTGCTGGTGCAGCTCCCACATGTCTTCCAGAGGATGGACACAGAGAGCCTTGCCGCAGTGATCGATGCCAGGTACCTGGCCTCCTGCTGGGCTCCTTGAGCCATGCAGAGCTGACTTAGAACTGGACTCCTTGTGCTTTGATTGATGTCCATTTGATCAGATGAGATCATTGGTTAGACAGGAAGCTGAGGTCAGAGGAGTGGGGGCTTGGCCTAGGTCTCCCAAGTCTGAATCAGCACTCCTTCCCGCTTGACTGTGGCATTTCAAGTCACATTACACTGCTGTGTGGCCTCATGCACTTGTGCTATGTGTGTCACATGTCAGCAGTTTCATTGTAAGCCCTCAGGGCAACAGCTTTTTCTAGTTATGTGTGTGTGTCCTCTTTTTCCTATTGTGTTTAGTTAGCATAATAGTACTTAGCCAAAAGGAGAAGCTCGGTGATTATTTTTTCACTGACAGACCATTGAATGGTGTGGCATATGCTGTCTAGAATAATTCTTTTGGTATAAGGTTTTGCATCTTGTTTTTCAAGTGGATGACATTAGCACTTCTTTTGGGTGTATGTGTGGGGTTCTCACTACACAGCTCAGACTGGTAGTGATCCTCCTGATTTCTGCATCCTTAGTGCTGCGATTGCAGGTGCACGCCACCGTGCCCAGACTCTGGCTCAGAGTGCCTGGGTCTGGGCCAGCACAGCATGATGTGCCAGGGATCGAACCTTGGCCCCTGCGCTTATCTACGCAAGCACTTAGTCTGCTGAGTTATCTCACAGGACCTACCACTTACTTTTTTGATGTCCAAATCAGTTTTTTATCTTTACCTAATCTGTTTGAGAGCAAGTCTGTAGCCTTGAGACAGTTTCTTAAACATGAACTTATGACTTGTTTGGAGTCAAGTTGATTGTCACGGCTCAACTCCAGGCCATTTTCATGTTCAATGCTGGACCATTAACCTTGCCCTTTACCTTTCCAAATCAGGTTTAACTTCTTTATAAACAAGATTTTGCCTCAGTACCGTGATGCAATCATGTCCCACACTCTCATCTATGTCCCGTCCTACTTTGACTATGTGCGTCTGCGAAATTACTTCAAGAAGGAGGAACTGAACTTCACACACATCTGCGAGTACACGCAGAAGTCAGCTGTCTCCAGGGCCAGACACTTCTTCCTTCAGGGAGAAAAGCAGTTTCTGCTGCTCACAGAGCGCTTCCATTTCTACAAAAGGTAAAGTGGTCCAGGTCTCAGCCTGCTGTCTGGTGAGCAGTGCAGCATGGGTCGTGGTGTGAGTCATTCTGCTCCTTGAATGCCTCTGCCTAAACCTTCTTTCAGCTCTTCATCTATGCTCAGATGTTTGCACCTCACACAGGCCCACCCCAACTGCCCAACTCTCACTTCCTCTCCAGTGTTCCTGGTCTTTCTGTTTCACTGACTTCCTGTATATTGTCATTAGCTGCCTTAAGTATTTGTGGTCAGGACAGATTGTTCTTGATATGTTGGGATTTCTTCTCAAAACAGATTGCTGGGAAGGTTGTATAACAAAAGCGTAACCTGGTGCAGACCTGAGTATATCTGCTTGACGTTAGAGAATTGACTGGCTCATGGCAGGGACATCTTGAGTGCATCAGGCAGGGGAAGCCTTGTCACTGAAGGGGCCTTCAGGAGCAGTGTTTCTAGCATGAGGAGTAGTGTGCACAGTGACTTGTCCTGTGTGCCATGAGTCAGCAGGAGGCAAAAAAGGGAAGGGGGACAACAAAATAAGTTGATTGGCCTTTTTGTAAATAGTTTTTAGTGTTCTGATTAGAGAGTAGTACTAGTTTTGCTTTACTGTTTGGTGTTATTTGCAGTCCCTTATGTGCCTAGAGCTTGGATACTGTTTTGTAAAGTCTGCTGACAAATAGAAAAGCCTAACACAGGGAGATGGAATCTGTATTCTATTTCATTAAGTTCCCAACTTAGGAGCAGGTTCCATTCTGGGAGAACAGTCATAAATTGGACTTGTTAATAAGTCTGACAGAGTGAGTCGTATATGTCTTTGATGCAAATACGTGACTTAAAGAATACAAAAGCAAAATGTGATGTCCATTTGTATCTGTGAAAGTTCACAACTCAGTTCTTATGTTGGGGATTTACTCCTTGGTTTCACTGTAACATGCAGTGAATTTGAGCTCTGATTTTACAGTTCTATTAACTTGCAGTCATATATGCTAACAAAGAGGGGGATTTTCTCAAAAGACTTTCAAGCAGCTAGGCCAGAAGTCTCCCACCCTTGAGCACATTAAATGATGTACCTTTGCATTGTATGCTTTTTTTAGCTTATGCTGCTGTTAGGCTAGTACTTCCAGATGTAGTCTGTTTACCCAGGTGGCCAGGGAGGACTCCCAGCAGCCTCCTCGGGTAATGCAGAGCTGTCAGGACCCAACCCCTTCAGGTAGTCTGCCGATTAGTTCATTTGAGTGGAGAGTTGAGAATTAATTGAATTTGTTTCCTAGCTCTGTTTTGGCAAACAAGTCTATAGCCAAAGAACCTTAGTGTATGTTACTTGTTGACATCATTATTTGCTTTGCTCTAGTAAGTTGTTGTTTCTGTTGATGTTAGGAAGTGTTTGGGGGAAGTTGTACTCATTAAGTCTTGAAAGCCCTTAGTTTTCTGTCAGCTCAACAAATAAAACAAGCCCTTTAAGTGAAGTGGCTGGCTTGGAGAACTTCCCAGTGTGCTTGTCTGTAGCAAGTGTGAATGAAGCTGGGCTGGAGGCTCACTATCTGGGCAGCTCTTTGGGGAGTAGCATGGTAGCAGAAGGCCTTTTAAGGACAGTGTCCTATAGCATCTTAGAATCATCTCATATGTACATTATAATATTCAGAACAAAGTATAAACAAGATACACAGAACCGCATGCCAAAAAGGTGGTAGGTCCAAGGGGTGGGTCAGAAGTCCCAACAGTGCATCTCAGTTGGAACAGTGTAGATGGGTTGTTAAATAAGAAGTTTCTGCTTAAATAGTCTAGAGAAGAAGTAAAGTATAGAGAGATATACACAGGTTATATCCAAGCACTGTGCCATTTTATGAAAGAGAGTAGAACATCTGGGGATTAGGGGTAGGTTTTTTTGAGCCAGGATCTGCTGTGCTGTCCAGCTCAGTTTTAACTTAACTGTATTGTCCAGGCAGGCCTTTTGCTTCCGGACCCTGCCTCAGCCCTCACATGCTGAGCGTCACCATGCTGGCTTACTTGAGGGTTTTGACACCCAAAATGTGGATGGTATGTGACAATGCCAGCAACTCCAGTATGCGTACTTTTTGGTTGATCTGCTTACCATAGATATGTTCTTAGGGTAGATTTTGGAAGGAAAACTTATTAGCATAAATGTTGTGATGGAATTTCACAATTAAAAATTTGATGCAATTACTGCTTATTTCCCATCTGCACCATTTTTCCCTCCCACAAAAAATTCACACACACAAAGTAATTTATACTCATTGATGTATTTCTGTAAACACTTGCAGTGTCTTGCTAGTCATTGTGATAATGTCATTGTTCAAATGTCTAGGTGTTGTTTTTCTGTGATTTTTCCACCTGATGTAAAGGCTGAGAGAAGTAATACATAGGCTGCTAGTGTGGGTGGGTGCTGCTGGTCTATTCTGGACTTAGGGGTTACCATAGCAACACAGACTTGAGACTCCTCTCTTAAGACAAGAGAGTGCCTTGTGGTCTTGAGGATGCTGAGAGATTTCCTGAGCCTCCTGACCTCACAGCTGTCCCCAGCCACACTTCTGTGCCACCCCAGAGCAGGCCCTGGTGCTGTGACTCCCTTCAAGATTTAAAGTATCACTAGGAAGCATCATTCTGCCTCAATTCTAGCAGGCCCTTTCCGTTCTGGCTTTGCTGGGGCCAGGGGTTGTTGTCAGGGTAGAGCCAGATCTTTGATGCCTGCTGTGTACCTTGGGGGTCTTGAGGGAAAGCAGCACCCAGCTTCTCCCCCGAGGTGGCAGACCTGGGCCAAGATGAGTGCAGGAACCTGGGCTGAGCAGGTTTCTTGCCCTGAGTTGGCCAGGCTGATTGCTACTGCTTTTTCGATGAGTGCAAGACTGTTGAGTTCCACTTGTGTTCAGAGGTAGGGGAAATGGGGTGTGGGTTCTGCCTTTCCCTTAGGAGCAGACCTCTGTTCCTGCCTGTCCTCTCCCACCAGGATTTTATCTCTCTGGGACCAGGGGTGCTGCCTCCTCTCCCCCTCTGCTTTAGACTTTTGCTGTGAGTCTTAGAATATGAGTCTGAGAAGTAGCTGCACTTTGACCCCTGTACTTTGGTGGGGTGGAATCTCACCCCACCTGCCTGCCTGCACTCTTCCCTACAGGGCTGTAGTGAAGGCCTGGAAAGAGCTCCTGCAGAACATTCAGGGAGCATAAGAGTCCTGAGCTGTCATAGGTCCATACTTGTCTTTTAAGAATTTGTGAACAGCACAGCTACTTTCTTTCTACCAAGATTTGTGGAGCTGCCTGTTCTCCTGGGTGGTGATCTTGTGTCCTATTTTTCCTCAGTGGGGCCTGCCAGGATGAAGTTCAGGTCACAAACAGTGTCAGGATGAAGCTGCTTTAGGACAGCATAGGACATAGATGCCATTGTCAACCCAGCTCCATGCTCAGTAACACACTATGGCCTGAACCTGGTCAGGCTGGGAGCTGCACCAGGGAGAATGACACCACTGCTGAGGAGGTTAAAGGAGTCTTAAGAAATCAAGTCAAGCCATGATATAAAGACAAGGCAAAATTAATCTCTATATGAATAAAATGAAATTCACGAGGTAGCATAACACCCGCAGTGTGTCACCAGCCTAGCGTAGCCTCCTAGGAGAACCCAGAACGCTGGCAAGGTGTGTAGTCTTGGTAGCAGAGGCCCACAGGGAATATTTTAACTGCCTCGAGTCACACTGCCTTGGCAGGTCGACAGCTGCAGCTCTGAGCCATTGAAGCTGATTGCTTTCTCCCAGTGCCTAATGGGTCCTCAGGCAGGAGCTTATGGATGGAGGAATTTGGGACATCTGCAGTGGAGTCACATGTCTGCAGAGTCAGGAGGAAAGACAGTGGGAACGCGTTACTTTATGTGCTGGGTCTGACCTTGTCTGCATCACAGAGCATTTGGTTTTCCTGGATGAGAATAAGGCAGCGTTAGTTGTAGATGCCTACTTCTCTGTCACGGTTTCTCATTGCTGGTCTGTGATCATCCCCACTCCACCTTGCCTCTGCCAAGTGGTTGAGCCATTGTAAAATTACTTTATGATCTTAAGCCAGACATTTGGAATTCAAATGTTGTCACAAAATAAGTCCTCTGCACTGCTGTTGGGCTGTGCTGATGGGACTGTGTTCTTGGGCAGCTCCTCTGAATTGCTGCTCATGACCGGCAGCCTTTTTGCTCTGTCTTAACAGGTACACAATCAAAGGCATCCGTAACTTGATATTCTACGAGCTGCCCACATACCCCCACTTCTACAGTGACGTCTGCAACATGCTGCGGGCCACCAGCAGAGGGGAAGAGGCCACGTGGACCTGCACTGTTCTGTACACCAAGTACGATGCTCAGCGCTTGGCAGCCGTGGTGGGTGTGGAGCGGGCAGCGCAGATGCTGCAGTCCAAGAAGAATGTCCACCTCTTTGTAACTGGGGAGCAGTGAGGCTGTGCTCAGGGTGCCTTGGGTACACTCTGGGCCTGTGTCTGCGTCATGGGAGAAGGCCAGTGGGAGTGACCGTGCCAGGCAGTGTCACTGGCACTGCCTCTTTTCCCCTTAGTTTCCTATCCCAAAGGTTCTGAGTAAACCAAGTTCTACTGAGTCTCAGCTCTCAGGCAGGATGGACCTAGAAATTCATAAATTGAAACTTCTGCTTGTGAATTTCTGTAAGTGGGAAGTTTTTATGTACCCCTAAGTTGTTACATTTGGTAGGTTCTTTCAGATTTGTCTGTTTGGCATACATGTTGTTGCTTTTAAGAGAATGTTGTAAGAACTTGGACCGCTGCAGGCTGCTCCGCGGGTGCCTCGCCGGGGCTGCCCTAGGCACTTGGCCAATGGCCTCTGCGAGTGCCCCGGGAGCCAACGGGCGGCGGCCCATTCCGGGGGCGCAGGGGTACCAACGAGGCTCCAAGTCCAGCCCATGCATGGGAAGCAAGTGAAGGATTAATATGAAGCTCAGAAGCAGAGAGTGCCAGACAACAAGCAGTACTTGGTACACATTTGGTTAGTGTGGCAGCGTTTCCTTCTCCCACTGCTGCTGAGATGGCAGAAATTATTCAAATTCAGTATGAAATGGAATACATCAAAGGTTTTAGTCAGCGAATGAGGGTCCCAGAAAAATTAAGTCACACCACCAAATGCTGACCTGGAGCAAGAATTCCAAGAAGGAATTCCAAATGCTAGTGTGATAATGCAAGTTCCAGAGAGGATTGTTGTAGCAGGAAATAATGAAGACATTTCATTTTCAAGACCAGCAGATCTTGACCTTACGCAGTCGACTCCTTTAAAACCTCTGGCACTAAAAACACCACCATGTGTGCTTACACTGAGAGACTGCTAGATTTTCTAGACTTAGAAAGACCTTCTCCAACCCCTCAAAGTGATGAAATCCGTGCATTTGGCAGACTAAAGAGAGCGTTCTATGAGTGAAAATGCTGTTTGCCAAAATGGACAGCTGGTCAGAAATGATTCTATGTATGGCATTTCAAATGTAGATGCAACAATTGAAGGAACAGCCGATGACATGACTGTTGTAGATGCAGCTTCATTAAGATGACAGATAAACTAAACAGATGTCTACAGCTTCTAGAAGAGGAAAACAGAACGTGCTAAAAGAGAAATGGTCATGTATTCAATTACTGTTGCTTTCTGGCTGCTTAATAGTTGGCTCTGGTTTTGCCGCTAGAGGTAAACTCAGTACTCAGATATATTGTCTCAGCTGCTGGAAATATAAAGGATTTACAAACATCTTTGTTTTTGTCTTTGCAATGTATGTGATTTTATATAGCCCATGCCCTAAAAAAATGTATTTCTTCCAAAAAATAGGGGAAAGGACCTATATTTGTGGAAGTAAGGTATATTCTGTCCCTCTGTTGTATTCTCTTTAAGCTAGTTCTGCAGTAAAATCTTACATAAAATCCTTTTGTATGTTTTGTAACAAAAAAAAGAACTTGGAATACTTCTAAGTACTTTGTGTCATCTTAATTTTTTTTTTTTTTTTTTT
>PVKA01024228.1:0-16104 GCA_004027165.1 Ctenomys sociabilis | reverse complement strand
ACCACTCTTGCTTATTTTAAAAATCTTTGTTTCTACTTTTTACTTACCTCTTTTTTTTGTTTTTGTTTTTCCTTCTTTTCCTGCTTGCTCCTTTGTAGTTCCCCTTCCCATTTGGACATTTTCTTCCTATTTCACAATATCTGTTGTACATTTTCATCATTATTTACACTTGTGATTTGTTAAACCAGAGAAGCAATGAGGTATTTACACTTATGTGTGTGATTTATTTCACTTAAGAGTATGGGCCAAGGTGCATCTATTTAGCTAGAAATGTTTTCAGCTTACCTTCTTTGTGGCTTATTGGTGCACCATTATAAAAATCAGCATCTTGGGCTGGGGAGATGGCATGTTGGTCTAAGCGCCTGCCTGGCAAACACAAGGGTTAGATCCCAGTACCATACACCATGCTGGTCACACTCTGAGCCAGGCACATTGGTGCATGCCTGTAATCCCAGCATGGGGAAGGCTGAGACAGGAGGATCACTGTGTCCGAGCTGCATAGCAAGATCCTGTACCAAATACATAAAGATTTAAAAAAAAATTAAAAATAAAAAATACCATATCTTTATCCCATCATTGGTTGGTGGGCGTTTGGGCTATTTCAAGAATAGTTATTAAAAACTGCCACAGTAAACATGGGTGTGCATATATCATTGTATGTTTTTAATTCTTTTGGGAAGATACCAAGATGGGGACTAGCTGGGTCAAAAGGAATCTCTATTTGCAGATTTTTGAGGAATCTTCAGTTACAAATTTTTGAGGAGTCTCCACACTGATTTCTACAGTAATTGCACCACTCTTTGCTCCCACCAACAGTGACGGGCTCCTCTCCCCACAGCCCCACCAGGTATTGGCTGATTTCTTGATAATAGCCGCTGTTTCCAGGGTGAGATGCAACCTTGGCGTTGCCTTAATTTGCATCTCATGACCAGTGTTGTTGAATGAGTTGTATTTAGTGTGAGAAGTTTTCCATTCATTTTACACATGTCCTTTTGTGGATTGGGTCTTTTAAGTTTGGGGGACCTAATTTTTTGAGTTCTTCGTATATTCTAGATATTAATCCTTTGTCCGGGAAACAGATGGCAAAATATTTTTCTACTCCGGGTTGGTATGCAGAAGCTAAATTTTAATAAGATCCCACTTGATTCTTTGTGATATTTCTTGTGTGGTTAAGGTTTTGTTCGGGCACCATTTATTGAAGAGGCTGTCTTCCAGTGAAGTTGTTTGGCTCTTTTGTCAAAGATAAGTTGGTTGGGGGCCAGAAAGATAGCTTAGCAGTCTAAAGTTCCTGTTTACACAAGTTTAGTCAAAGCTCAGGAAAATTCAGGGACCATGGTTCTATCCCTGGCACCACATGCCACGCCAGCCCCGCTTCCACTGTGGACTGAGCTGAGCCTTCCACAAAAATAAAAAAATGAGGTTGAGTATGTCTGGAGTTGTTTCAGCATCTTCTAATTGTTTTCATTAATGCTTGGGTCTTTTTTTGTTGTTATTGTTCCAGTCTTATGCTGTTTTTATCACAGTAGCTTTGTAATACCAAGGCAGAGATTATAGAAGAATTTTTTTTTTTTTTTTTTTTTTTTTTGGTGGCCTCAGGATGCCTTCAGGGCAGATCTGATTTGGCTTGAGGATCTGGGGACTGAACCAAAGCAAAGCATCCTGAGCCCGAGTGCTTTGTTTAAAAAGGCCCTTAAAACCTAAGCTACTGGGCAGGCCCCCCAAGGCAGGGATTGTAATGCCACATATCTTGCCTTTGTGCTCCAGAATTGCCTTTGCTTTTCTAGGTCTCTCATGGTTCCAAGTGAATTTTAGGATTCTTTTTTCTAATTCTGTGAGATAATGCTGTTGGAATTTTGATTGGGATTGCGTTACATCTGTGTAGCAATTTTGGAAGTATGGCCATTTTCACACTGTTGGTTCTTAACAAAACAACGGATATCTTTCCATTTTCTGATATCTTCTTCCATTTCTCAGGGTGCTGTAATTTTTCAACATTAAGTTCTCCCTTTGTTAGATTGTCTCCTAGGTATTTTTTTGTTTCAGATACTATTGTGAAAGGTATTGTTTCTCTAATTTCTCGGGGCTTTATTTATATGCAAAAATGCTATTGATTTTTGAGCATTAACTTTGTATCCAACCATGCTACTGAATTTGGTTATTAAACATAGAAGTCTTTTGGTGTTGATGGGGTCTTCTATGTAGAATATCCATCTCATCTGCATGTAATGATAATTTAACTTCTTTCTTATTATTAACTGCTTTTATTTCTCTCTTTATCTAATTGCTCCAGCTAATATCTCCAGAACTATATTGAATAAAGAGTGGAGACAGTGGTATCCTTGTCTTGTTCCTGATTTAGAGTGAAAGTTTTCCATTTCTGTCCCTGTAGTATGATGTTGGCTGTTGGCTTGTCATAGATGGCTTTCATCAGATTGTGGTGAAGACTATGTATTCTGATTTTTAAATCATGAATGAATGTTGGACCTAGTTAAATCCTTTTTCTGCATTTATTGAGATGATTGTGGTTTTTGTCCTTGACTCTGTTAGTGTGTGTATTGCATTTATTGATTTGCGTATATTGAACCACCCCAGCATCCCTGGTGTGTCATCTTAATTTTGAGTGGCATAGATTTTTATAACCCTAAATTATCTTCAGCCAGACTTTTAAAAAATATTTTAACAGCCAAGCATGGTGATGCACACCTATAATCCCAGCACTGGGGAGGCTGAGGCAGGAGCATTGCCACAAGTTTGAGACCAGCCTAGACTACATAGTTCAAGACCAGCCTGCACTACGAAGACCCTGTATCAAAAAACTAAAGAAAAAAAAGACCTGAAGTCCCAGCAGTGAGGAGGAGGCTGAGGCAGGAGACATGTGGGAGGACAGCCTGAGTTCAGGACCAGCCTGATTAACATAGCAGGACTCTGTCTCAGGATTCAAAAGGCACATGCCTGTACTCCTTGTAGTTGGGGTCAGAGGTGAGAAGACCACTGCAAGTTTAAGAACATCATAGGCTACGTAGCTCAGGACCAATCTGAACTACATAGCCCCATCTCAAAAAAAAAGAAGAATCAATCACTTAATTTGAACTCAATCAAGAAAAATATATTTATTCAGCAATTTTTTGAAAATTCAAAATGATGTTTTAGTTAAAATATTCATTTAAAATTATAAAATAATTTCTATTCTATTTGAGGAAAAAATTCAGTGGAATTAAGTGTTGATATACCCACCTTCAACCCTATTCCTGTAGTCATTTTTTGAGTTACATAACATAAAAATGGAAAGAAAATTAATTACAATTAAAATTATTTTGTTTTGAAACAATAAGAAAATTATAGGGCCAGGGAGATGGCACAGTAGAATAAGCACTTACCTGGTAAGTACAAGGGCTTGAGTTCAACCCCCAGTTCCACAAAAAAAAAAAAAAACAAAAAACAAGTACATAACTTGAGCCATTTGAGGGTAAGATCAGTCCTAAATTCAAAGTGTGTTCCTGCACACAGGTCACAGTTCTGTGTGAGCCCAGACAACCAGGGGTTACAGAAGGAAATCACCATTGTCTGGCTCTGGGCTCCCATGTAAGTTTTACTAGGTATATCAGTGAAGTCCTGGATGGTAAATGCATGCAGTTCAGGGTCACCTACTGCCATTAGTTGCATCTGGGTTGGTGTCCTTGTCTGTGTCTTAGTTGCTTTTCTCATTCCTGAGACAAAATACCCGACACTCAGAAGTTAAGGGAGGGAAGGTTTATATGGCTCCATTGGTGGAGGTTTCAGTTTGTGGTCAGCTGGCTACAAGTCAGGGTGGCAGGGCAGGGCCATTGAAGAACAGAAGCAGTTGTGGCCAGAAGGAGCAAGCAGCAAGCGACCAGCTTCTGTCCCTTACATTTATCGAGGCTACGCCCCCTTAGGCAGGCAGCACCCAGCCCCAGGTGGGCCTTCCCAATAGCGATACCCAGAACTGCCAGAGCAGTCAGTGGACTAATTCACAGCTTTGATCCTCACTTCACACACTGGATCCAGCCACCCCTGAAAAGCCCACCTGTGACAGCAGGAGGCTGTACGGGAAATCCAGACACAAGCCATTAGCAGTTCTGGAGCTGTGTAGTTTCTCATTCACTTTCTTGATCTTTGAATCGTCTAAGATTATAAATCAGTTATTTTGTAGGATGATTTTTTTTTTTTTTTTTTTTCAGAAACATGGTGTGGAGGTGGTATTGGTCTCAGTGCATCCTACTGGGTGGCATGATTTTTATTTGTCCCATGCCTGCCTATACTTTGACCATTGTCTGAGGTGGTATTTGGCAGACTTTGCCCCTGCAAAGGAACTGTACTCATCACTACGGATGTGGACTGTAGTTTCTTCCACTTAGTAAGCTGCAGTCTTGCTTGTTTCTTTAGCTGCTGCTCTGGTCTCAGATGCTGACAGGCAGCACACCTGCAGGCCAGGTTCTTTATCCTGTTGACTTGTGCTCCTACCTGGGCACTGCTGTAATTGCTGGTAAGATTCCAGGATTCCCTGCGCCAGGCAAGTTATTTGGAAAGCTGAGCTATGACTGTGCTGGTGCGCTCACCTGGTCCCAGGCCACCTTAGCAGTGAGAGCCTGGAGTGCTGTGTATACATACGTGTGTGCGTGTTAATGTCCAAGTGTACTTCTGTATGCACATGCTAGAACCCGTGCACACAGATGAGTGCTTCCAGTCCATTCTGGCCACCAGGCTCCTTATTTCCTTCCATCACTGCAGGTCTTCCCAGACATGGCTTCAGTTACCTTTGGTATGACAATTCATAATTGGTAGATTTTCTTCTTCTTGGTTATACTTAAACTTGCTTCTCAAAAAAAGTGGTGGCGTACACCTGTAATCCCAGCACTCGGGAGGCTGAAGCAGGAGGATCTTGCAAGTTCAAAGCCAGCCTAGGCTACAAAGTGAGATCCTGTTTCAAAAAGGCAAAAAAAAAAAAAAAAAAAAAGTGATATTCGGTTGATTTTCCTGCTAAATCTTTACATAAGATGTTTTATTGCTTCCTCATCATGGTGAATAAAACCATTTATTCTATGTATAGATTCCTAAATTTTAAAAGATTAGGTGGTAGATACAAATCAAACAAACCAATGCTGGACAAACTATATCTGTGCCCTGTGATTACTAGCACATTGTGCTTCTGTGCTTATTTGCCTGCTTCAGAGATAAGAGCAAAAGGACTGTGAATACTCCTGTCTTCCATATACACTTTATGGCTTTCATTACCACCACTGACAAGAATTTCCAGCCTCCAGCTTCTCAGTTTTCTACTTTCATGAGAGCTGCTTTCAGGCCTGTGGTGTCACTCCAGAAATGTATTTCATCAAGTATCCCAGATGGTTTTCATGCTGGCTTGGAACTGGATTGATCCAGTGTTTGTTGCTTGCAGAGCACATTCAGGAGTTCACATGTGAACGAGGTGGCTTTGCTCCACCCCTGGCTCAGCACTGGAAGGATGGTAAGCCTCAGGGCTGGCCGCCGTGCACAGTGAGTTCTCATTCAGAGGAGGCCTTGACACGCTCTCACACTCTAGTACTAAAGCAGAAAATGGAATTATTTTACCTTGATATTTCTAGAAAGGTTCATTTGCAGCAAAAGCCTGAATAGTGACCACAGAGGAAGAGTGGCCCCTGTCCTAGGGCGATGTGGTAGGGAACTTGTCTAGAAATCAAACTTTCAAATTTGTCTCTTCCCCCACAGCAATTTTCTTTTTGAGAGGAAAAAAGTTTTGACTTGTGAATGTCTCACAGCTGGCTGTTCCATGTGTGATACTCAAAAAACGGGACGGAGCTAATCATGGAGAACCAGCAGCGGGGCATCAGCCCTCTGCTGGCTTCCAGAGGGCTTATAATTGAGCACAGATGGTCCCGGCAAGGAAGAGCCCTGTTCTCCCCTACTCTTCCACTCCACAGGAGCAGGGGGGGCTTCTGCCCAAAGTGACCACACAGAAAGGAGCCAGCCTGGGGTTGTGGTGGGGGGACCTTGCTGCTATCCCTCAAGCCCTCCAGCTGCCACGGCCATATGAGCAGTGCAGACCTTCAGGTGGCGAAGTGTAGCTGTAATGAACCTGGGCCCCACCCAACCAAGAGCTGAAGGTGGAGGTTCTTTGTCGTTGCCTAAGAGCCTTGTTGTGCAGGCTGTGTCCTGGGCTGTACAGCCCCAGAGCCTCCCCCCGAGCAGAGAGGGCCCGCTGAGGCTTAGCCTCCCATGGGTGGGCTCTGCTCCTCTGGAGTGTGTTTCATGTGAGTTCTGGACCTGTGTCCTGACTGCATCCATCATTGTGATGGGAGATGGGGCATGGAGAAGAAGGAGCTCCATTCAGGTGGATGGTGGAGACCCCCTAGTGCTTATGGTCCAAGGAGTCAGGCCCTGCCCAGAGATCCCAGCTGCCCCCCAGCCAGGAGAAACTTTGTGGCCCTCTGCCCCTCCATAGCCATGGCAGTCGAGGGTGCCAGAGCCAGAGGTTGAGGCCACACTGCCCATGCCAGTGGAGGGTAGTCCAGTTGGCACAGGGTAGATGGGAAGCTGCCAAGACACGCTGACTTCCAGCTGAGCCTGTGCCAACCCAGGGAGCAATGGAGCCCTGGGCCTCCAACCCCCTCCTCCCTGACCTCCACCTTCAGCTTGGGGCCAGAAGGGAGAGGTAGCATTGGTCACACCACAACCCTGATCATAGCCATGTCTCCCCAGATGCTCACCCCTACTTTCAGCCAGGCTCCAGGCCCAATGTCAGCACCCAGGCATTGTTCTTGAGTGAGACCTCTCCATCTTCTGGTCTTAGAAGGGCAGCGGGACTGAAAGAGGGAGTCAGATGTGAGAGAGCCTGCATTCTATCTGCTGCCCGTGGTCAGGACCTGGAACTTTGGCAGGTTTTTGCTGAGAGAAGACATATGACTTCCCAACCCCTTCCTCCCAAGATGGTGCTGGTGAGACCTTGCTGTCTACTGGGGAGTTCAGGCAAGCCCACTGCACCCTGAGGAGCCTCTTCTACCTCTTCTGTGCCAGGCCAGAGGCTCAGCACGTGGTATTGGAGGAGCCAGTGCTCTGAGCTGCCACCCTGGCCTGGGTGGGCTCTTCTCACACTGTTATGTGAACACAGCAGCCACTTACTGGTTGACTGTTTTGAGATGGGCTTACTACACAGTTCAGGATGACTTTGAACCGGCTACAGAGCTCAGGCTGGCAATCTTCCTGCCTCAGTCTCCCAAGCACTAGAATTGCAGCCATGAGTCATCACAGCCAGCTCCAAAGGCTCTTACTTGTTTAGTTCATTGAAGCTGGACTGGTGGAGACAGAACACAGTGGAGGCTTTATAGAGGGTCTCCTGACACCCACAGACTGGGCCTGTTACTGTACTCTTTGCAGGCATCAGTTTCCATGCAGTCCTGATTTGATGCCTGACCATATGTGGCCATGAGAAATAGCTCACCTCACATGTCCAGTCCGCACCACATCTGGAGAATGGGGTTATGATGACAAGTGTCTCCCCAGGATTTATGGAAGCATTGAAAGGAACAGAAAAACCACTGGCAAGAAAAAGACTTGAGCTCTCTCTGAGAGCTACTGACACTGTTTGTCACTTCTGGACTATTGGAAAGAAAAAGTAGCCAACAAATCAGAATCCCCACATCGGGACGAGCTAGAGCCCTCTATTAGGCTGCCCCCTGTTCATGAATACGAGGGGAGGTGACCCCAGCCTCAAGCTGCCACTGTGGCTTCTCAGGCCAGCCCTGGTGAGCAGTGTGTGAAACTTCACCTTGCAGGCCTGGCTCTCCTTCCCAAGCTTCGCACACATCCATCCTTCCATTGGTCAATCCCAACAAGTTCGAGCAATTACCCCATCCTGTGGGATTCGACTCCTACAACCCAGTCATCTTTACTGCTCTTAACTTTGTTTTTCTGAAAAATTGTTCATTATTTTCAGTTTTTAAAAAAAGTAGCCCAGAGCGTCCCACACGTCTAGGGCAGGCACCTCCCTGCGGAGTCACAAACCTTCCGCAGGCCGAGGGTCGGCATTAACTCGGCCACAGGGCCAGGCTTTTGCGCCCAGGGCTGAGTCACAATGACCTCACTGGGACCCGGGGCTGCCTGCAGCCTTTCCCGCTGTGCTGCTGCCATCGGTGGTAGCATATACGGGAACCCTGCCAGGAACCTGGGCCTCAGGGCCTACAGGGCATGATACAGCTCAGCGGGACAGTGACCTCAGCGGCACAGTGAGGAGGGCTCCAAAGAGCAACCTGATAATAAGACCAGTCCCTCAGAGCAGGTAAACCTGCACTCTTCCCACCAAGATGCAGGAGACGAGATGGCCTAACATGAAAGGCATGGGTTTTGGAGAAGTTAAACACAGAGAGTCAAAACAGTTTCAACAGGAAAAAAAAATACAGAGTTCATAGAACAAAATAAGTAAATAAATATAAAAGCCCATGCTTATTGAGCAAAGACAAGTAAACCAGTGAGGTGAGGAAAAACCCAAACTGACACCTATGCTGGGTGTACTGGTGCACGCATATAATTCCAGCTGCTTGGAAGGATGAGGAAGGTGAATTTACAGTTTGAGGCTAGTTTGGCAGCTTAGCATAACACAGTCTCAAAAAATAAAGATGGTAGGAGGTGCTAGAGCACCCCCAGGGTTCATCCCCAGTGCACAGAGAAACCCATTTGAGGTAACTTATTTTTCCTGCTAGATTCTTTCCTGCCTGAATAATAGTAGTCAGCAAATGCCGTGTACACACACACACTTTTGTATTAAAAAAGTAGTTTTGTCTGGGTATATGCATAGCACAGGGCCTGGCATATTATCAGAGGATAGCATTAGCTGGAGCCCTAGAAGCCTTTCCCCAAGGAAGGTCAGCCCACAGGCCCTTTGATGTGGGCATGGTTCTGACCCTCGGAGTTGTGAGGTGCCTGGTTTATTCAGAAGCACAGCATGGTTTGGAGCCCCCATCACTATTGATTGGATATTTCCCAAAATGAAAACATTGAAGTACCAGTAGGTACCAATCTATTGCTGTCTTACCTCTTTTCAGGGACCAAGCTCCTGAGTTGCTGAAACATTTAAAGGACTAATGAGGGAGAGTTGCTGCTGTAAAGAAGATTTACTGAGTGGCTCTATGTGCTGTTCTTTTGGGCTGCATGACATCCCAACAGGTGTCTGTCCTCCTGAAGAGTTTAGTGTTTTATGTCACAGAGTTATTTAAACCCCTCAGTTGGGCTGCTTCTTCTTGGTCCATGGAGCTTCATCCAAGGAAATTAAATTCTTAATATCAGTCTAAATAAAAATTGAAAAGATAGCTTTTTTCTGAAACACACAGACCAAAAGCAGCATGGGCACCGAAGTCAGGTTGCTTAAGTGTGACATTCATTTTCCTACTTACCAGATGTGCATCTTTTTGTTGGCAGATTTGTTAAATTCTCAGTACATCCTTTGCCTTATATAAAATAGAAATGATAATTGTCTTTTGCATTATGATTACTTAATGCATTTAGCAGAGTCGGGTATATATATAGTAAATGCTCAGTACAGCTGAGAGTTTTTTGTTGTTGTTGTTTTTGTTTTTGAGACAAAACCTTACTAGATTGTCAGGATGGACCATGAGCATGTGATCCTCTTGCCTTGGCTTCCCAAACAGCGGGCTTACACTAGAGTGCCGGCCATTGCACCAGGTTGCTCAATGGATTATAACTAATATAGTAATGCAGACCTTTCATGATATGAATTTTAAAAAGAAAAACATGGAGTCATAATTTTGCGTTAGCTTTGCTTATATGTGTCATGCTTTTCAAGTGAAAGAAGCTTTGAGAGAATGCTTCAGAAAATACAGTACAGCCGGGCGTGGTGGCGCAGGCCTGTAATCCCAGCACTCGGGAGGCTGAGTCAGGAGGATTGTTGTGAGTTCAAGACCAGCCTGAGCTACAAAGTGAGCTTAAGGCCAGCCTGAACTGCATAGTGAGACCCTGTCTCAAAAAAAAAAAAAAAAAAAAAAAAAAGAAAATACAGTACAGCAGTAGAAATTTTCCAGCCCTGAAGAGGAGCGTTAGGCAATGTAAACGCCAGGTGGCGCTGTATACAGCGCAGAGAGTCTGCCCACGCGCATTTGCGCCTGCGCAGCCGACCTGCTGCCCTGGTGCTGCAGACTGAGCCAGGCTTCACTGTTTTCTTTTGAGAAATGGGAAGACAATTTGAAAACAAATTATAATATAGCCTAATTACTTATAAGTTAACCTCTTATTTAAGTGATTCCATTGATGGTGTATTTCAGGAAAACATTATGGAGGCGTGAATATGGTTTTACTGGGAACACTCCAATAGGTGCTGTGGCGTATTTAGATTTACAAAATATTGCTACCCAAAAGCTATAAATAATTTTATAAATAGCGAGGCACAGCCCAAATGGCCTTCTAGTTCCCCTCACCAGCCGAACCCACACCTTTTCTGCAAGGATGGATTGGCCACAACTTTCTCGGTTCTGTTTTTGTCCAGCCTTTGATCCGGAGAGGTCTAAGCTGCCCTCACACAGTGAGGGCAGTCTCCACTGGGCCTTCCAGCTGCTTGGAAGGATGAGGAAGGTGAATAATAGTAGTAATTGCCTTACGAACTCAATTCTTTCTCCAGGGCTGTTTGCAACTTCAGTTGGTTACAAATCCAGATTATTTTTCATGTAAGAAATAATGGAAGGGCTGGCCAAATAGCTCAGTGGATTAAAACGCCTGCTTAGGCAGATGCAGGGATCAGAGGTTTGCTGTGCGGCCCTTCCCTTGCAATTGAGACTGGGCGTGGTGGTGCTTGCCTGTAATCTCAGCTCGTCGGAGGCTGAACACAGGTGAATCACTATGAGTCTGATCTACATAGTGAGACCCTGTAGATCCTGTACTAAAATAAAAAATAAAAAAGCCGGGCGTGGTGGCGCAGGCCTGTAATCCCAGCACTCGGGAGGCTGAGGCAGGAGGATTGTTGTGAGTTCAAGACCAGCCTGAGCTACAAAGTGATCTTAAGGCCAGCCTGAGCTGCATAGTGAGACCCTGCCTCAAAAAGACAAAAAATAAAATTAAATTAAAAAAAATTAAAAGAAGAATAGAAATATGCACAATGCATCCAAGGGCCCTTTAACCTTTTTATTTTTTAATTAATTAATTTTTCTTTTAGTGAAGGATCTACAGGGTGTCCAGGGTCTCACTAGTAGATCAGACTTGTAGTGATCTGCCTATTTACAGCCTCCCAAAAGCTGGGATTACAGGCATGCACCACTGCGTCTTGTCTCAATGGCCAGCTCAGTGTGCCCTGGGGGCGGGGCCAGCATGGCAGGCCCGGGAATCGAACCCCCAGCCTCTGCTTGCAGGTGATTTAATCCACTGAACTATTTGGTCAGCCCTTACTAATATTTTTATAAAAATAAGCAGTTTTTAAAAAGGTTTGTCTCTGGGGTTATAGCTCAGTGGCACAGGTGTCTACCTGGCAAGTACAGAGTCCTCAGTTCAATTCCCAGTATCAAAAAGAAAGGGAGTTGTGTAATGTGCATAATTTACCAGAAACACCAATGATTTTCCTTGTGTACTCACCAGAAGTTTATAAAGTGTGTCTAGTTTACCAGAAACAATAGTACTCACCATTCAAGTTGGTATCTTTGGCTTACAGAAAGGGAGGATGAAATGAAAGGCGGTTATTATTTGTAAGGAGAGTCCCTTTCCATGAGAACCTCAGGAATCTGGCTCTGTCATGTCCTTTCTCTCCTTGTCTGTAGCCCACTAAGATCTACTGGCTCACTAGGTCTCAATCTTCTCAGAACTAAGAACTGGCCTAACATTGTCTGTTTCTGTCTTCCTGTAACTCTGTTCTGCAGTATGATATGCCATTGTCATTGAGCAAGTAAATACAAGGATTGGATTTTTCTTCCTGAGATCTTCTCAACAAATGTTTATAGCTCTGTCCATTTTTTTAAGGATTTCCTTTATTTTAGAAGAAGAATTTTGCTGCACCAATGGATGATACCCCCCTCCTCTTCAGAAAACTCCTTGGCTGCCATTCTCTGTGGCTCAACCAGGAGTTGCAGAAGTTCCTCTGTAGACAGTTCATCTGTGTTCCTCAGCACTACTATTATGACAGTGTTGTCAACTACAAGGTCAGTTGAAGGGTTACTAATTTGAGTAACACCTTTAGCAGCACTAGTTTCCTTATACAGATCTTTCCTCTGTAAGATTATTGAGATGGTGGCTTTCTACATACTGTATATATTGGTGAGATGGGTTATATGAACACTACTCTCATATTTCTGCACAATTTCCTTATTCCTTTCTATTGTGATTGCTTTCTTTACCTTCCCATTCCTTCCTTACCTTCTTTTCTAGCTCTTTTGGGGGCCATTCTGATCACAGGAAACATAGAGATTATATAAAACAGTGACCAAATCACATCCACAACATGCATCTGGGCTCAGACTGATGCTCAAGTACCTTTACCATGCTTTTCTGGCATTTCGAGTCTTTATTTACAAACACCAATGGTCAGTATTTGGGTTGTAACTCAAGACTTTGGTTGTAAGTTAAACCTAAGATTCTGGCTGAGAGGGATGGCACATGCCTGTGATCCCAGCACTCGCAGGCTGAGGCAAGGACATTGCTGTGAGTCTGAGGCCAAACTACATGGGAAGACCCTGTATAAAGAAACTAAAAACAAACAAGCAAAAATCCTAAAGTCCCGGTCATAACCAAGTTGTTCGTATGTGAAGCTGGTTATAACTTGAGGATCCACTGTACTTTTTAGCCAACCACTTCTTCAGACCTAACCTGTCAGTCCCTCCTTGGGGTGTGCCCTTCCATACCTGTAGTGGGGTGCATGTCCTCATGATGCTTTGCCCTATATCTGCCTCTTGGGAATATTATTTCCCAGGACAAAGGCATCCAACACCAGGAGGGAGGGTGAGTGGACTGGTCTATCTTGGTGCTTTCTATGGGCCAGGGACTGTCCTGTAGCTGTAGCTACATTGCTGCACATAACCCTTCAAGGCAGCCTGTTGTGGGCCATGGATATAGCTCAGTGATACTATGCTTGCCTGGCAAGCACCAGAGCCTAAGTTCAGTTCCTGGTAAGCCCTGCACCCACCCACCTCAAAGTAGCCTGTTATCTTTTACCATCTTGCTGGGGAATTGTGCTCAGAGATCTTAGTCAGACTCCTAGAATTAAACAAGTAGTAGTTCACGGCCAAGGCCATGTACTTTCTTCTGTGCCCTCACCCTATGTGTTTGACTACAGTGGGGCAAAGGGCAGAGTCAGTGCTTCAGGAAGGTGGGCTGTTGAGGGGCTGCCCCTCCCTGTTTGTGTCTACCCATGTGTTGTGAGGTTCCTCTCCATCCCAAGCTCATCTGCAGCACCCCCTCCTACTATCACGTGTAGTTCAGGTCTTTGTGAATCACTCCTGGCACATTTGGACCTTGCCTCTTAGACTTCAAATCCCCGCTCACCTTTCCCTGGGTGCATGGACTTCAGAACATTGTCTGTGTTGTTTTTCTTGGAAATGGGTGGAACATCAAGGATGAAATGAAACCACACACATCTTTCTAGAGCTTAGAAGAGCCCCTCTTGTGCCTGCCCATGGCTGCCAGTCATCCACGCATTCTGTGGAGACACCCCAAGCACCCGCCCTGTGCTGGGAGTCATTGAAGGCCTTCAGATGCAGCCCCAGATGGGACAGACACACTTTCTATACTCACAGGGTCAGAGTGTGTGGGGACACAGAAGAGAAATAATCAAATGCTGGGAAAAAAAGTGCTATTTCAGATGATGTTAAATGCTGGAAGCAAGTAAAGCATGATGCACAAAGAAAGGTCTTTGATCGTGCTGCTTCCTTCCCTATAAGCCCTCAGCACCACTTCTACTTTCAAACTACTTGTCAACCTACATTTGCAGAGATGCTGAGGATATTCATTGTGGTCTCGCTGGTGTGTTGTCCCCCTTCCAGAAAGGCTCCCCCAACGTACAGTAGGGGGGAACTGATGTGATCACCTCAAATGACCACGTTTCACGCCCTCTGCCAGCGACAAGCCTCCATGTAGGTGTGAAGAGAGGCCTCCCAATGCCTCCAGACCAGGATTAGGAACAGAACTGCAGCACACAAAAGTGGGGGGGGTGAGAGAGAGAGAGAGAGGCTGAGATGAACATTGAGAGGAAGGGGAAACCATGGATCTAGTCTTTGTCTAGGAGTTTTCTTTAGGGGAGGAGCCTGGGTTCCAGCAGCCACTTGAATGAAGGAATTCTGCATATTGAGAAGTAAGAGGTCATCTGGCTCTCAGTGCCCCTGGTGAACCTCAGTCACCAGCCAGGCCCCAACAGAGCAGCACAGTGGCACAGTCATGCTTTTTAATGAGACACTCAGAGTCTGAACACAGTGCTTCCCTGGGGTGCTAATCATTTCCCAGAAAGTGGCCACCTCACACCCTGGAGTTGCGAGTTTTTCTTTCTGTTCTATTGCCAGCCAGAAGGTTAAAAGAGGTGTTAGCAGCGGGGGCATGGCTAGGTAACACCTGTCCCTGAGTTCCCAGCTCCTGGGGGTGCTTGGGGAGAGTTTCAGGTTTGTTTCTGTCTGTTGTGAAGCTGGAGGCAAAGGCTAAATCTGGCTATATGATTTAGCTCCTGCAGCTCAGGAAGCAGCTTGAGCAAGAGCAGCCCAGCAGTTGCCTTCTGCCCCACAGGAACCTGAATGCGGAAGAAATACCAGCTGCGTTTTTGCTCCTTCAGTGACAAATTCTGGCTGTACCATAGAGAAATCTGGCTCATGGAGTGTGACAGCTTCCTCACTCTATCTAAACAAAGCAGGGTGACTTACCAGATACTAATTTATGCTCTTTTTATTGCTGTACATGTTTCTGTAAATTTTCATCAGATGTTAACCATTTCTTTGCCTTGGGGACCTGTGGGGAAGACATAAAACAGCATTTTTGAGGCCAAGAGAATGTGGTTGGCTTGTCCTAGAGGTAGATGACATTGCAGCTGGAGTTGGAGGAAAGGCTACAGAGCAGCTAAGGAAATCAACTCAAAGCTGGCTCACAGCTTTGGAGGGTTTAGTCACTGGTTGTCTGGCCCCACTGCTGGTGAGGCAGCACATCATGGTGGAGGGCATTATGGTGGGAAGCTGCTCATCTCATGGTGACTGAAAGCAGAGAGCAAGGGCAGAGGCTGGGGACAAGATGCCCTTCCAGGAAGCGTGCAGGTGAACTATCTCTAACAGACCTGGATTCCTACAGTACCTCATGCTTCCACTAATGAGATCAGAGCCCTCTTGATCTAGTCACTCCCTCACGACCTTTTAAACATTGTTGCCATGGCAACAGAGCCTTCAGCATGTGAGCATTTGGAGGATGCTCTGGATTCAAGCCGTGACAGCAGCCAAAGAGTTAGAAGGGCTTTGTTTAGACCAGAAGCAGTGATGTTGCCTTCTGTGAGGGCTCGCAGAAGTCTGGATGACAAGGAACTGAACAGAGCGACAGTTCAGTTCCAGAGAAACTGAAGATAGCCAAGACGGCTCCACTGGGCTGTATTCTCTGGGACTGCAGGTCCTGTGCACAGATCTGGAACGGGGAGCCCACCCCTGGCCCAGGCTGTTTTCAGTGAAGTAGGAGGAATGAAGTTCAGAGCAGAAGTCTGCTTTAAAGAAACACAATGTGGTCTTGCTCTGACTGAGTTTTATGGAGCAGAATGTACACTTGAATCAATGTGTCAGTGTAGCACCCTGACACTCTACCACCTGGACTAAGGATGCACACTCAGGCACAGCTGGGAAGCAGAGCTCTGTGGGACATACCCAGCCTCACACACCCTGCTGAAAGTGCGAGGCTGAGGGAGAAGGTGGCAAGGACACCCTGGGTTTGCAGTGCATGAGTTTGTTTGTGTAAGGTCCGAGTCAAACAGACTCCATGAGTCAGACAGACCTTGTTACTGAGTCACAATAGATTGTTAAGGTTACTATGGTTACTGCCCTACCCTACAGCGCGTGATGTCCATGTGATGTCCATACGTGCCCCACAGCTTGCAGATGTTCTTAAGATAACCCCACCGAAACCAACAATTCCCGGGACGACAAGACC
>PVKA01024227.1:0-34510 GCA_004027165.1 Ctenomys sociabilis | reverse complement strand
AGCCCAGACTATTATACCCTGCAAAACTCTCTTTCAAGTTTGATGGAGAAATGAAATACGTCCACAACAAAGAACAACTAAAGAATTTCATAATGACAAAGCCATCCCTTCAGAGGCTGCTGAAAGATGTTCTAGAGAGAGACCACAATGACCAGAACTCCATGAATGAGAATGGAAGGAACCCACTAAACAGGACAGACAATTAAACACAGGTTACAAAGGAGTAAACAACACCAGGTAAATATCATGACAAACATAAGTAAGGACATTTCAATTATAACCATCAATGTAAATGGACTCAATTCTCCAATTAAGAGAAATAGACAGGCACAGTGGAGTAGGAAACAAAATCCAACAATATGCTATATAAGAAATACACTTAACTCAAAAGGACAGTCATAGGCTCAAAGTCAAAGGATGGAAAACAATACTATATGCCCCAACATCTCAGAAAAAAGCAGGAGTAGCAATTCTATTCTCAGACAGTCTCAACTTCAAACCAAGAATGATCAAACAACACAAAGAAGGGCACTATATATTGGTCAGGGGAAAAATTCAAGAGCAAGAAGTAACACTTATAAATATTTACTCACCAAACACAGGAGCATCCAACTATGTAAGACAATTCTTAATGGACATGAAAAACTTAATGTCTAAGAACACAATCTTAACAGGAGACCTTAACACACCCTTATCTCAAAAAGATAGGTCAACCAGATAAAAAAAAAAAAAAATAGCAAGGAAGTAGCAGAACTCAACCAGAGCTTGGAACAAATGGATCTGGTGGACATATACAGAGTGTTCCACCCAACCACAGCTGAATACACATTTGTTTTCAGCTGCACATGAGTCATTTTCCAAAATGGACCACATACTGGTCCAGAGATCATGCCTAAGTATATGCAAAAAAATAGAAATTATCCCATGCATAATATCTGACCCCAATGCAATGAAACTGGAAATAAATGACAAAAGAATCCAGAAAAACCCACTAAATTCATGGAAACTAAACAACACCCTACTCAGCCATCAATGGGTTGCAGAAGAAATTCAACAAGAAATTCAACAATATCTACAATTCAATGAAAATTCAAGTACAACTTACCAGAATTTATGGGATGCAATGAAAGCTGTTCTTAAAGGGAAAATCATAGCTATGAACTCACACATTAGGAAAACAGAAAGGGAACAAATTAGCACCCTGATGTTGCACCTCCGACAACTAGAAAAAGAAGAGCAAACAACGCAGAACACAAAGATGGGAAGAAATCATAAAGATTAGAGCAGAAATGAATTCAACTGAGATGAAGAAAATAGTTCAAAGAATCCACAAATCAAAAAGTTGGTTCTTTGAAAAACTAAATAAAGCTGATAAGCCTCTTGCCAACCTCATCAAAAAGAGGCAAAAGAAAATTCAATTACTAGCTATAAGGAATGGAAAGGGTGAAACCACCCCAGACCCAGCAAAAATTCAAAAGATTATCAATAGTTACTTCAAGACTATTTACGCTCACAGAACAGAAGACACAGAAGAAATGGACAGATTCCTCGAAAGGTACAAATTGCCAAAACTGAATCAAGAAGATATAACAACTTTCAATAAGCCGATAAAAGCCAATGAAATTCGAAACATAATAAAAAGCCTACCGACAAAGAAAAGTCCCGGTCCTGATGGATTCACAGCTGAATTCTACAAGAAATTTATAGAAGATATAATCCCCACACTCCACAAACTCTTCCATGAAGTTCAAAAGGAAAAAGTCCTCCCAAAATCATTTTTGGAGGCAAGTATAATACTCATTCCAAAACCAGGGAAAGACACAACCAAAAAGGAGAACTGCAAGCCAATCTCCCTCATGAACATAGATGCAAAAATACTCAACAAAATCCTGGCAAATAGAATACAGCAAATCATCAAGAAGATCATACACCATGACCAGGTAGGATTCATCCCAGGGATGCAAGGATGGTTCAATATTCGAAAATCTAGAAATGTAATACACTATTTTAATAGACTGAAAGCTAAAACCCACATGATCATCTCAATTGATGACTAGCCTTTGACAAAGTCCAACACTCATTCATGTTCAAGGTCCTACAGAAAATTGGAACAGATGGACTCTACCTTAACTTGATAAAAGCCATCTATGACAACACAAAAGCTCATATAATCCTAAATGGGGAAAAACTGAAATCTTTTACTCTTAAATCAGGTACAAAACAAGGATGTCCTCTATCACAACTCCTATTCAATACAGTCTTGGAATCCTTAGGAACACCCATTAGAGAAGGGAGAAATAAAGGGAATAAGAATAGGTAAAGAAGAAGTTAAATTAGCACTATTTGCAGATGACATGATACTTTACTTGGAAGACCCCAAAAATTCCACCAAGAAGCAACTAGACCTGATAGGGAAATTCAGTAGCATAGCAGGATACAAAATCAATACTCAAAAGTCAATAGCATTGCACAGATAACAATCACACTGAAAGGGAAACAATAGAAACAATACCTTTTACAATAGCACCATGGAAAATGAAATACCTTGGGATTCACTTAATCAAGGAAGTCAAAGATCTTTTCATGGAAAATTACAACACCCTAAGAAAAGAGAGTATAGAGGATTTCAGAAAATGGAAAGATATTCCATACTCCTGGATAGGAAGAACCAACATCAGTATGATGGCCATACTCCCAAAATTGCTGTACAGATTGAATGCAATCCCTATCAAACTGCCACCAACATACCTCCCAGACATACAGAAATCAATCCTAAAATTTATTTGGAACCACAAATGACCTAGAATAGCAAAGGCAATCTTGGCCAATAAAGACAAGGCAGGAGGCATCACAATTCCTTACTTGAAATTATACTACAAAGCCACTGTGATAAAATCAACATGGTATTGGCAATAAAATAGACCTGAGGATCAATGGAATAGATTAGAAGACACAAAGGCATCTACGAAAACACTCAGCCATCTTATCTTTGACAAAGGGGCTACACAAGCGCACTGGAAGAAAGATAGCCTCTTTAACAAATGGTGCTGGAAAGCACAGCTTTCTACATGCCGAAAACTAAAACTTGACCCAGCTCTATCACCATGCACTTAGTTAAAATCAAACTGGATTAAAGATCTAAACATTAAAACAGAAACACTCAATCTCCTGGAAGAGAAAGTAGGAGGAACTCTTGAAGACATAGGGGTAGGTAAAGAGTTCATGAACAAACATATATTCGCATGGAAAGCACTTGAAAGAATCGACAACTGGAATCAACTTTTCTTAAGGAGCTTCTGCATGTCAAAAGAAATTGTCAATAGAGTGAAAAGACAACCCACAAACTGAAAAAATCCTGACTAATAAGCAATCAGACAGAGGACTACTGTCTAGAATATATAAAGAACTAAAATATAACAGGGCCCTCAAATTTAAAGACCCAATTCAGAAATGGGCATCTGAGATGCATACATACTTCTCAGAGGACGAAATTAAAGAAGCGAATAAATATATGAAAAAATGCTCCACATCACTAGCCATCTGTGAAATGCAAATAAAAACAACACTGAGATACCATCGCACTCCAGAAAGAATGGCTCTCATAAGGAAATCAACCAATAAGAAATGTTTCAGAGATTGTGGGGAAAAGGGAACACCTCTCCACTGCTGGTGGGAATGTAGACTGGTACAACCATTGTGGAGGTCAGTGTGGAGACTCCTCAAAAGAGTAGGACTAGAAATGCCATTCAAGCCAGCTATCCCCCTACTGGGAATTTTCCCAAAGGATCTGAAAACATTGTATCATAGTGATACATGTGTACCTATGTTTATAGCAGCACAATGTATGATAGCAAAATCTTGGAAACAACCCAGATGTCCATCACATGAGGAATGGTTGAAAAAGATGTGGTATTTCTTTATAATGGAGTATTACTCAGCTGTTAAGAATGGTAAGTTTGAACCATTTATACTGAAGTGGATGCCACTTGAACATATACTCATAAGTGAAATAAACCAGACTCACATGTGTAAATATTGTATAGTCTCCCTAGTATAAGAAGCTAAAAGCTGAAATACAAATGGAAACATGCAACAACAACTAAAATTAATTGAGTCCGATAAGCCAAAGTGAATAACATATGCTGCAGGATACTAATCAGTTTTCTTCTGAATGGTTAACAACCTAAGTTCACAGATGAAAGCTGGAGAAATAGAAGAGCCACAACGTCCGCCAACATTTTGGCCCTAGCCTTTCAAGGTCAGTGAAGACTCAGGACATAGGAGAACCTGTACTGCAACATCATGAAACTCAGTTGAGCTCCACATTTTCTGAACAAGGGGATTATGGAGCCACAGAGGAAAGAGATCGAAGTTCTATAGTTTGCCTGGGGAGAGTCACATGGAGAGAAAACTTTCTCTCAGGCTCTCACAGAGAGCAAACTGTTCAAGCATTTTCCGTGACTCATGCACATGGATGACACAGACAAATGATCTACAGAATAAGGTACAGGACTACAAGATAAACCCTGAGGGGACTTCACTGATCTCATAAGAAACAAAAAGTACATGTGTTGGTATATTGGTCTTGCTCTATTTAGGTCTTAACCATCCAGCAGTAAAGTATAGAAATGAAGTATACATCATGGTGCCATAATATTAAATTGAACCGTAAATGGCTATTGTCGACAACTTCTTCAGATAACTCACCATTGTTGTGGAATGCTGGACTCTGTAGGACTGTGTTGTCGTGTTCAAGCACCTAAGTTAGTTCAATGACAATGGAGTACCCATCTCTGACAGGTGTAGACAAAGGAAGGGGTATAGAAAGGAAGAATCATGATGTGTGTGTATGGACAGTACAGTTGGGATAGACAACGCTGTGCTTCTACTTAATTCTATGAGAGGCAAGATTTGCACTAATGGTGGTTGGATAGGATATTATGTCAGCTTCTAGTACTATGGACAACCACTAGGAAAATTTCAAGGTAGAAAGTATTAATTATTGAATCTTGATTGTAATTCAGGTATAGAAAATAAGATACACAAACAGATGCACTCTCTTTATTTACTGATAAGAGACATACGGTGTAATAATATCTGTAAGTATAATATCGTGTATGCACCTTCTATGGTACCAAAACATTATAAAAACAGTTTGAAATGTATTAATTTATCAAATCCATCTTGTCAAGGTATCTTAAAACTATCTCATTGATATTTGTACTTCAATAAAACAAAAATTAAAAATAAGAAAGAGAATATTCAGTAGATATAAAAACACTTTGGTTTTCTTCCTCATTCTTTCTAACAAAAATAAATTTCAAGCAAAAGAATAATATCAGAAGAAAACATAGTTAAATAATGTTCTAGGATTGATGTGACAAAGGCTTTTCCCAGAGTGATGAAGCTACAGAGAGAAGTATTAAATACTATATTGTAAGAAAATTAAAAATGGTGAAAAGCTGTACAAATGTGAGGAAATGTTGACACACTGGTAGAAAAGGAGCTAATCACTTTAAGATAGCAAAGATGTGATTATTAAGAAATTCCTGACAACCCAAAGAGAAGTGACAGGATAAGCTATAAATTCACTTAAAAATTAAAATTACTTATAAATTATAAATTACTTATATAATTATAAATTACTTATAGGGAAAACAGTTACTCAAAGTTACTAAGATAAACAACCAGCCACCATTTCTAGTAATTTGCACTTACAAACAGCAGAAAGGTTAATGATATGTTGCTTCCTTCAGGCTATGAGGACTGCCGCGCACCTGCAATCCCAGCATTTGGGAGACTGTAAACTGACTGATCACTATGAGTCCGATCTAGTAGTGAAACCCTGAATACCCTGTAGGCCCTTCCCTAAAATATAAAAAATAAAAGACTGCGGAAACAGGCACTTCTACATTCCAGGGCAATTTCTTTGGAGGACTGCTAGCTAATGTTTACCAATACTTTCACTGTATATAGACGTAGATCTGGCAAATCTGTATTTAGGATTTCATCCTACAACTCATTCACACAATAGATAAAATATAAATTCACAAGGATTTATTGCAACATTGTTTGTAATAACAAAAAAAACCCTCCAAAATATTTCCTAAAATTTGATTATTTAAGGGGAAACATATAACAAATTATGTGCAAGTATTTTTAAATTTAAGTATAACTGAGTGGATATAAACTTACTTGTAAACTTTATATATAAAATAATACAAAGCTCCACAAGCATAGTTCAGATTTAGCAATAGTATACCAACTTCTGATATAACATTGTGAGCACACCTTACAAATGTATAACTATATATGCATAGAAATTTCCAGAATTACATAGTCACCAAAAAGAATCTATTGACATAAGTGCTTTCTAGAATATCCTATTACTCCTGGCAAAAAGGATGCTTTAAATTTTATTTGCTCCATTTTAGAAGTTTATTCATTTGTTTTGTTTTCACTGTGACCATGAATAACTTTTCAAACTTTTAAAATTTAAAGTGTTAATCTCAAGAAGCTAGGAGAGAATAGGCTGGCCTACAAAATAATCTACTAGTGATCCTAGAGATAAAATAAAAAACATTGAAAGTTAACAGCAAGAGCAAAACACTAAACAAATTAAATGTACCTTGGAAAGATGTATTAGCTAATTACTGAATTCAGAAGCTGAAGCTTCCAGTTCATGAATATAAAATGAAGAAGCAAAGAAGTAAAAGAAAAAGTAGGACCTGGAGGTCAGATCCATAACCATTGTCTGCTGAATAGATGTTCTGATAAATGCAGAAGAGAAGAAGGAGCAGGAGGAAGAGGTGGAGGAGAAAGAGAAGAGGAAAGAAGGAGAGGAAGAGGATGAGGAAGAGAAAAAGGAAATACGGAAAGAATCATCAGAGCACAAGTTGCAGTAGATTTTTAGACTGAAGGATCTACTGTCAAGCAGTTTTAGTAAAACAGTATCCGCACTTACATTAACTACACTACACTAACTCCAACATTTCCCCACATGGACTCTTCTTTTTACTGTTAGCCAGATAACAGCAAATAGTCAGAAAAATGGCCAAATTCCACATAACTCTAACCAACTCAGTTGTGAGTGATTTCCTCAAGGGACAGACTTCACACGAAACCATAGATTTCCTCTGTAGGATTGATCATGTTCTTCACTTGAAATAATCTTGTAAGATTATAAGTGAATGGAGATGCACTCCTAACTGTACCACAACCTATCTCTCACTTTCTCTAAGAATGGAAAGCCAACAGTGAATGCCAATCTTGCGTATGTGTGTCTTGATAAAGTTACAAAATTGATGTAAATGATTGTCACAGCATGTGATAGATCTTTTTGTTGTGCACGCCTACTCAAAATCACTCAGTAATTGTATCTCCAGTTCAGATCTTCGTGACAATGTCTCTGCCTATTATTGCATACAACTCAGGGTACAAGTCACCTCATTCACCCTTAAATTGCTTTACAATTACATAAAATGGGTTTCAGGAACGTTCGTGCAAGAACTGGGTAGGATCTACCATTTGATTTCCTTGGCCTCAAGTTAAGTCAAGTACCTTAAAGTTGGTGATTAGTTAATCCAATTTATTTCTTTTGCTCACTGTACTTCTTTGTATAATAACAGTCAGTCATTCTGAGAAAATAGCAACAGTGTCTCAGGTGTTCCTTGTCTTCACTTTTATTGTTGCGTGTATATCTATCTATATCTATTTATATATCTATGCACCTAATATGTATATGTACTTATTGCATCACAATTAAAATAGCTTTATTAAGCTGTAATTCACAAAGGCATACATTAATGGGCTTAAAGTATAAAATCAGAAAGCTCATCTCTAGACTTTTTAAAACATGATAACCTCAAGAAAAAGATTTACAACCTTTAATTGTATCTCTCATGTTATCCCAGCCTCCTCTCATTCCTAAACGATGGGTAATTAATTGTATATATTTTTTCCATTCTGTATAGTTCATATGAATAGAATTAACTAAAATTACGTGGGTACTAAATATAGCTCAAACATTTTACTCTTGAAAGCATCCCTAAGTGCAAACATAAATACATGCTCACACATACACTACATGCAAACACAGAAGCCAAATTTTACTCTTCAGTATTTCAAATGATTGTGCTTCAAAAGTTTAGTAAACACAGTTCTTCCTTATAATGAGAAAAGTGTATTTAATAATCATCTGGAGAATTTATTCCAACATTTTCCTAAGTCTTCCACAAGTCTCATTTTTTCTCTCTATTCACATTTTTTCTGCTGAATCACTGAGCTAACGTAGTATGACTAAGTTTACAAACTGCACTGGATTAGGGAAGCTCTCGTAGCTAATAAAATGTTACTTCTGGAGGTGTCCATGAGGATGCTTCTGAATGAGATTATCCTTGAACTCAGGAAGTTGTCTAGCCTTGGCAGTCTGAGGCTTAAAACCACTGAGGTCCCCATCATTTGAGGCCTTCAGACTTTGATTAAATTATACTGTAATCTTTACTGGTTCTTTAGCAGAGCTTTTTTGTCTGTATATTCATTTGAGGCAGCTACCACAGAAAATATCTAGGTAGGCAGGGAGGAAGATGACAGACAGACAACAGGTGGCCTACTGGTCTTTTATGAAAAATTCTAATACATTAGATAGTCACACATGTTGTCGGCAGTGTTGAAGCCGTGCCTTGGTCACATACATGTGCTGTCTACGCACGCACTATTGAAGTTGTATCTTGTGTTTAAAGTACAGCAGAAAATAGTTTCTGTGGTAAGCATTGCAGTTCCAAATGTTTGCACCCCCTTTTCTGTTGGTCAGAGTGTTCTTATGCTTTTCCCCTTTACTAAGAAACATCTGCATCTCTTCCCTCAGTCGGTACAATACTTTATGAGTCCCAGATTTATAAATAGTATCAGTTACATGCAGTAAACCTTATTCCCAGTTTTATTAATTACTTTCCATCAACTTATCCTTTATGCATTTTGGTTAAAAAAAAAGTTTGCTGGCAATGAGCAGTAATGGTTTTAAGAGAGTTATCTGATAAGTAGGTCCCTTTACAAAGAGTTTCTTGTTAATCATTTTAAAAGCTTGTGCTGCAGAGAGCTCTGCTTGTTTGTGCCATCATACTTACTTCCTCATTGCTGTTTGTCTGCTTTTCTCTATTCCCTTCTTTTCTTTACAAAAATTTTAAAAGTGTATGATCTAGATATTTTTAGGTATATTACGGGTTTTTTTCTTACCCTTGATCTGTAATTTCAGTCCCAGTCATGGACCAGCTTTTGGGTATACAATCTTATGATATTCCATACATAATTCTGACAAGTAAAAGGAGCATAGAATATATTTTTGCAGGTCTATATCTCAGTTTCTAGGGAAAATGATGATTAATGAATGAGTAAAATGCGCATCATCAGAGTTCACAAGGGGAAACGGTACATTGGGAATCCTCCTATTCAAAGGTTGTGGACAAATGATGTGTGAAATTGTTGACAAATTACCTTCATTAAGGTTTTGAAGTGGGCTTTTTTCATAAATTTGGCTTTGCTTCAAATCTAACTAAGAGTTTTAAGGCGCTCACTGTTGCCTCACAATCTGTCATAATGTTTGTCCTTGAAAATCTTCATTTTTGAAAAAAGTGGTAGAAAGCTTAAAGTAGGATTCTCCTAGCAATGTTTATAGGCATAATATTCATTTCAGAGCAAAACATGGAATTATAGTGCTCTACTGTTAAACTCCACACACACAAAGGGAACATAAATGAAATAGGAAGAATGGGAATACTGAGCTCCTATTTACAAAGTTCCTTCAATCAAGTTGACTTCAAAAATTATACTGAGTTCTTTCAACATGTTGCAGGACAAAGTGGACTCAAGCCAGTTCTGCTACTTACGAGGGTGTGGCCATGGGCAGCTGACTTCATTTCTTCATTCTGTGTCTTACCATCCTCAGAAATTACTAAAAAGTATAAAGTAGTGAGATTTGAAGAAAATTAAAATTGGAGCATATGTATAAAGAACCTAGTCCCTATGTGGCATATAACAGACTATCAAAAAATGATAGCATAGGGGCCAGGGAGATGGCTCCGTGGAATAAGTGCTTCTCTGGGAAGTGCAGGAACCTGAGTTCAATTCTCAGTTCTGCAAAAAAATTATAGCACACACTTTTTACACTGGAGTATCAGCAGACGCTGTGGCCTGGATTTCAGATTTGAAGACAAAACATTACCTATATTTCTGATATTTAATAGTATTCAAATAATATTCCAGCTGATATTTAGTATTCAAATATCAATGCATGTGAGTAGAATAGTTTCTATAATAAATAGGTTTGCCCAACAACATATATGCTTTGTCATAACAGTTCATGGTCCAAACATATAGAATAATGTTCAGATCTTTAAAGATCTACTATCATTTTATAAAATTGGCTTCATTTCTAGTCATCAGCTTTCCAAATATACCCCATAATCTGAGATGTTAAGGATGAACACAGAATGAATTAACTAAATGAAATATTCATTTCTTTCTAATCCATACAAAGGAAAAATTATTTGGCAAATTCCTACCTATCCCGCATTATTTTAGACTATGAATATTTCGCCTCTTTTGTGTGGTTCTCATTTATTAAGGGTTTTGTCTAGGGCTTATGTTTCAGTATTGGAAGTCCATGTTTCACTTCTTGTGTCTTCTCCTGTGACCAAACTTGCTATATCTTAGCAGAAAAAGCAGGAGCTATGGTTGAAAATTTCATCACAAATTTCAAAAAAATCTCTATTTGACTAACCAAAATGTCTTGTGATGATAGTGATCCCAACAAATGTTTTCTAAATTCAGTAATTTGAATGTCATAGTGGGTCAAAATGTCCAGACCCACACGCTCGCTTGGCAAGCTAAGAGGCACAGTCGTCCTCCACACGCACAATTGTGCTTCCCATGGTTTCAGTGACCAGCTCTCACTATGCTCCAAAACTCTCAAATAGAAAATTGCAGAAAAAAATTCTTATTTTGTAAACGGCAGGCCATGTCGGGTCTCCACCATGAAATCTCATGTTCTTCTGCAATGTCCTGCTGTGGGCATCTTTTGCTCCAATGTTTCTTGTGTCATATGGGTTACTCGCCCTTCCATCAGTTTATAGCTATTTCTGGTATCAGTCTGACTGTCATGTACCACAGTGTTTTAATTCACATAATACTTGTTTTACTTAATAATGGCCCCAAAGTGTAAGACCAGTTATGCTTAAAAAAAAAAAAAAAGGCAAAAATTACTTCCTCTAAGAGGAAAAGTGAAAATTCTCAAATGAAGAGGAAAAGATCATATGCAGAATTTGCTAATATTTTGATGAGTATGAATTTCCTATACTTGAAATTATGAAAACACAAGAACAATTACTTTTGTTTTTGCTATTACACCTCACACAGCAATAGTTATGTGACAGCCATGGTGGATAATAAGTGTTTAGTTAAGATTTTTAAATGCACTGAATTTGTGTATAAGAAAAAACATAGCATACATATCAGTTGGGACTACTTTTAGCTTCAAGCCCCTACTGGAGGTCATGAGACATAGCCTCACAGATAAGGAAAGACTACCATACAGATTTATAAGGAATGTGTTTTATCTGGAGAATTTCAGAATATTGGTTTGGAAGAAAGACAGAGATGCGAGGTTTTATGAACAGCCACTAATTTCAAGGCAGACAAAATAGCAAGAACTGTTCTAGTAATGTTTAACTGTTAACTACACATGCTATGGCTAGTAGCCATGCTATTAACAACTTTACTTAATTTGAAAAAGTTTCTCTATGTCTCTGTATCTCAGTTTTCCTCTGCATGATCTAATAGTAAGAGTATTTTCTCCTGGTTACATATTCTGTGATCATTTGCTACCCTTCCTTGCATAAACTACTCAGGCTAAGAGAAACACTTCTATCTATCTGCTTTTAGTTCTCTTTTCATGTTTTTTTTTCCTTGAAATTGGATTTTACCATGCTGTTAGATGTAAAACAAATTTATGCAATGACAATGAAAAAACCCTGCCTCTTGCAGGTATCACTATGTACTAAACTTATGATCTTCACAGGTGTAGAGATCTGTTGGTCTCCCCATGATCCCCAGGAGAAAACAGTGAGTATATTTAGAAAATAAACACTAGACATAATAGCTAAGGTCAGGTGGTGGACCATGCCTCATTGGCAAAAGACCCCCAGATAACAACAGGGACATTTATTTATACCTTTGCAAAGTGGCAAGACACAAGAGCACCTAGCAACTAATAGCCCACAATGTCCAGGCAAGACATTTCTCCCAAGACTGAGGTAGCTTGACTGCTTTAGGCAATGAGGCCTCATCTAGAATATGATCAATGTCCAGCCTCAGTAGCTCCCAACATATCTCCCCCTTGTTGTGTTTGTTTTTATATGTATGATGGGTGTTTGTTGCAGTTGGAGAAGCTGTGTTTTATTCTTGAAGCCAATCCAGTAGTGAATTATCAGTACAGCTGGCAACTGTCAGAAATTATTAGATTTAAACCTTTTACAGCTTAGCATATAATTATTGCATTATCTTTTACATCTCATGGTTACACTTCTCTGCTGTATGATTGAGACCAAGTCAAGGTGAGAGCTGCGTAAATAAAAAAACAATCTCTAGCAAGATCAGTTACAACTACTCAGGATTTACCTTGGAACCATGAACAGCACCTCTTAGATCTTCTGTCATTGTCAGCCATCTGGATGAGTCATAGCCATTGCTTGACCAATTTGCTCTCTGTGAAAGATGCAGAGATATTTTCTCTCCAAGTGACTCAGGAACTGAACTCAGTTGTAAAATATCACAATATCAGAGGGGTTTTTTTTGTTGTTGTTGTTTTTGTTTGTTTATATCTTGAGTCCTCATTGACCTCAGAGGGCTGAATCCAAAATATTGACAACAACCTCAGTTGTTAAACATCCAGAAGAGAAGCTTAATGACATTACCCTGTAATGTAGGCCGCAAACTTAACATTACTGTCTATCTGAATATCAAACACCTTGGCATGTAATGGAACTGTTATTTTTTAACAACTCTGGGTATCTTAATATTTAAATCCCTGTAAAATGTTAACAGAAAACAAGGACATATGTTTATACAGAAATCAAAGTCATACACAATGTTGTAGCATGACAGTCATGATGACATTTTGTGACATACTTAAGTTCATCTCTATCTAATACCTTAAAAAGTTTACTTAATTTGTCATCCTTCAATGAGATCTGTACCACAATGGTTTTCTTTGTTGTTGTTAAAGGCAGAGGTCTGAAAGTCTAATCACAATAAGTAATCTTTGTTTTACACTTTGGAACACCTGTACATCTGGAATCATAAATACATTTAATACTCCATGAGATTAACAATAATTAATTACCATACATATGTGAAGACCTTTGTTTATTAATTTAGCTTCGTACCAAGAGCACTGTTAATGAGAAAATTTTATTGTAATTTTTTTGAGAAACTATCTTTTAATCAATGTCCAAATTATTGGACGTGTCTCCCTAGAGGCTATGGAGATTATTAGGAGCACCTTATTAATGATCAAAGGTTGGCCATCCCTCTATTCACCAGTTGGAGTCTTATTTAGCAATCTCTTCCCCACTCTGATGAATTCTGTTTAATTAGTGTAGTGGTTGAAACATTGTGTCAACTTGAGAAGTTGGAAGCTCAGCTGCTTCAGCTCAGCAACTCCACACCCTAGGACATACAGGACCCTCCCTAGGGCATTCAGGGCCTACCCTAGAGTGACTCAACACCAAAAGGGTATAAAAGGGAATTGAGGAAGGATTTGGTGCTACTTCCTTGGAAAAGCTCTGGTCTCCACAGTTAGTGTGGAAGGAAGGCAGTGAGGCTTGAAAAAAGCCACAGTTATGTCTCCTCCCTTTACTTGGCTGTTTTCTGCCTCCATGAATAGCTTCCCTCTGCAATGTGCTACTCTGCCTTAGAAGCAGCCAAGTATAGACTAAAGTATGAAATGAAGCCTTCACTAACTGTGAGCTAAATAAACCTTTCCTTTCCTAATTTTGAGTGTCGGGTATTTGTCGTAGCAATGAGGAAAAAAGCAACTGAGGAAATTAGCTTAAAATTTTTGACTACCAGCGAGTAAAACAAAACTGATATCACTTAGATCAGGTGGTAACTTAGGAAAAAGCATGCTTATAAGTCTATATCCCAAATTATATTAAGAACAAGTGAGAAAAACTTTTGAGCCCAAATAAAAGAGGAACAGCTACTCAAAGAATGATATAAATACATGAACAAATACTCGGAATAAACAAACATCTTACAAAATCAGAATGCATTCAAATATATTCCTGACCAAACTGAATTATAGCGAGTATAACTTTTGTAAATTCAGAAGAAAAAGAAAGAGGAGGAGGAGGAGGAGGAGGAAGAAGCAGAAGCAGAAGCAGAAGCAGAAGCAGAAGCAGAAGCAGAAGCAGAAGCAGAAGCAGAAGCAGAAGAAGAAGAAGAAGAAGAAGAAGAAGAAGAAGAAGAAGAAGAAGAAGAAGAAGAAGAAGAAGAAGAAGAAGAGCCAGGAGATAGCTCAGTAAAAAAGCACTTGCTCAGGGTCCTGAGTTTAATCACTGGTACTAAAAAAAAAAAAAAAAAAAAAAAAAAAAAAAAAAAAAAAAAAAAAAAAAAAAAAAAAAACAAAAGAAAACAAAAACAGAAAAAAATTGCAATTATGAATAGACTAGTCAAAGTTTTCATTATTTTTCAATTAGCAGAAATCTCATGTCAGAAAAATTTGCCAGGAGTAAAATCCTTTATCTATAATGAATACACATATTTTATATTTTTATATTTTGTTTTGTTTTAAGAATATTTTCAGCTCAGTTATCTCTCTATATTCTATCACTTATTTAGACCTTATATTTTCATTCTGTTTGTTCCTTCAATAGGCCTGAGGTTGAATCTAGCCTCATTGCTGTTATTGACTTCTCCAGACCTGGCTTCATGATACAGCCTGACAGCACACTCTAGTAAAACAGAAACATATCCTCTATCTCAGATTAACTTTTTGTTTGCTTTACCTGATTGAATTATCTTTCTGTTGCTGTGCTACCATCTGTAGTAAAATTTTACAATGTAATAGGATATATTGACAAGTGAAGTTGGAGGGATTGATTCCCCTTTTTGTATTTGCAATTGAATTTTGATTGTACAGTGAGAAACCTGTGTCCTATATTTTGGAAGAGGAAGCCACCACTCAGCCTCACTTAATCTTATATGACCTATAAGTTAAAAAAAAAAAAGCAAATTGATTTAACGTATACACTCAATAACATCAGAGAAATGAATCCAAAATCTAGATGGGTCCATTTTTTTTAGACAAAAATAAAGTCTGAAAATAATTTTACGTTGATCTGAACAGTTTGGGGCACAATATATCTTTGTTGGATAAAGTAAAGGAAAAACATTTTAAAGGGCTTTAAAATACAAGTCTGGATAGCCTCTAGGAAGGGCAACTTCCCTCTGGGAAAACCAGTTATGAAGAAGTTATCATAGCTTGTATCCCTTTGGAAGCCACCTCTAGGCCAGACACTATTTAAAGGAGACATCAAAAATCAAGTGACTATTTGAACACTACTGCTTTTAGATTGTACTCTGAACATGAATATCTATTAAATTATCAAGCTTTTTTATACCAATTTTAATTTAGGATTATAAAACAAGCAATCAACCTTATTAGGAATCAAAATAATTTTAAGTAATCTTTTAAAATATCTTCATTATTGTAAATCTTAGACAATATGATTTTTAAGGCATTTTTTAATCTTTAGAATAGAAACAACCCTTTAAATTTAAATCACCGTAAGGGAAAAATGTCAAAGCTTCTGTTTTAGTGTCAATTGTAATGGAGAGAGAGCAGCCCTCTTTCCCCGCTTTTCTGTGAGGTCCTACTCCTGGTAGAATGGCCCTGTGAGTCCTTCCAGGCCACCAGTACAGCCCTTGTAGTTACCCTTCCCAGAAGCCATCCAGACTTGAATTTGAAAACCCTTTAAAATGTTTTTCCTTTAGCTAATTGATTTTTATTTTTTAATCCAATATATTCACTTTAAAAATTTTAAATTTTTATCAAAGATGACCAATTGAGCAACAGAAGAACTTAGTATGGTTTGAACAATGGTTTGGGGATACTGAATTAAAACTCTGATTTCCCTGTGCATGGATGACACCAAGAAATGCGTGGAAGCTTCTTTGTATTGAGGCTCTGCTTCTTCTGCCTTTACTGTGTGGCCTAGGGCTGGGCCAGCTGCTAACAGCAGCATTGCTGTCTTAGCACTGGGAATGGGCTCCCTCACCCACATTCCCTTCCCAAACTTCCCCAGGGGCTATGGCTGTGTAGCCATGGCAACTGTGCCTGGCCGCTGCATGCCCTGGCTGTGGCTCTGGCTCTGCTGACTGGATGTTTTAGGTTTGCCCAGATATTAGGTACAGACCCTGTCTTGAGCCTAACATTTTCAATGCTAGCAACACACATAGCCAGCACCTAGGGCATAATGCATCCCAGTCATAACCCTTCTACTTAGCACTGGGAATATAGGACTATAGTTGATGGCATGCACCAACTATTGTGGTTGCATCAGACAAACAGATGTACAGGTGGCTGGGAAATCCCGACTGGGTCTGCCTAGCACCCAAGCACCAGGGATAGAACTTGGTCCTTACACTCGCCAGGCAGGAGTTTAGACCATCAAGGTATCTCTCCAGCCCTTGGGACTTAATTTAATTATATATTGTCACAGGGTCTCACTATTCAACTTGGACTTGTAGTGATCCTCCTGCTTTCCTGTTTTCAACCTCCCCAGCATTGGGATTAGAGGCGTGAACTACCATACCTGGACTCACTGCCAGCTCAATGTGCCAAGCATAGCATGTGGTTCCAGGGATTGAACCCTGGTCCCTGCACTTGCCTAAGCAGACTCTTAGTCCACTGAGCTATCTCGCCAGCCTTTTCATTTTAAAAAAGTACTCCAACACTAAGTCCTTTGTGGTGGTCCTAGAAAGCATAGTAAATACAGAAAGCAAGAACACAACAAATATATTTATGTACATCGATAAACATCTGTGGTTCTTGAGAATTCATCGGTCCAATTTTTAATGGAATGCAACTTTCTCCTTTTTGGCTTTTCTCAACCCTGTTTCTTTAAGCTCATTTTTATATATATTTTAAGGTCAGTAAAGCTCCATATCTCATGTTTTTCACCTGATAATTGTCAATATAACACTTCAGTGCTAACTATTGATGCACTGATCCGGTCCCCCACACTGCTGACTGCAAAACTCTGAGGAATGTCCTCCCACCTACCAGTGTCTGTTCCCTGGGAGGGTCCTGCTCAGGCACCAAACGCAGGAAGCAGTTAGTTTCTCAGTGGTCCCTGGGAGAAAACTGAGAGGATTTAGAAAAGAAAAACAAGAGATAAGAACTGAGGTCTAATGGACCATGGACCATGCTCGATTTGCAAAGGACCCCCAAACAACAGTAGTGACATTTATTTATTCCTTTGCAAGGTTGCAGGACACAAGGCTGCCTAGCGACTAATAGCCCATGATATCCAGGCAGCAGGTTTTTCTTAAGACTGAGGTAGCTTTACTGCTTTAGTCAATGTATCTCATCCTGACCTCCCAGATAGGATCAATTTCCAGTTTCAGTGGCTCCCAATACATGGAAAGTTCCCAATAATTGGAGCTTTAAAAATTAAATATAAGCATAATCTCACCATCTTCAGCTGGCCAACTGCTATGATTGTAAAGAAATGTAGTTTCTCCACTCATAGCTAATTAAGGATGTCAATAAAGCTAAGCATTGTTAGTAACTCTCAGTCCATATATTTTTTTAAGGTAGTAGAACCAAAATTGGTTCATTTTACAATTTTCTGGACATCATATCTTGATTTTTTTCAAGGAATGTTGTACTAAATTGAGAATAATACTCTATATTTGTTAGTTGGATGATCACCTCTTTATTAAGTAAATGACAACATAAGGAAGTGATCAACCAGCTAACAAATATAAGTTATTATTCTCAAAAGGGTAACAAATTATTCCTAGCAGATAGAGAAAGAAACTGGGCATTAGGTCAGAAGACATCTACTGGGTGAGGTGTAGGAAACCTTGACCCCTTTTGTAGATATTTGATACCATGATAAATAGCCACCTGTCTAGGAAAGAATAAAATTAAGTGAGATTTCTATTAATAATGATTGTTATAAAACAGGGCCAGCCAGATAGCTCAGTGGACTAAAGTACCTGCTTAGGTAGAGAGCAGTGGCTGTGCTGTGCTGACTGTGGCCCTGGGGCATGCTAAGACTGCAACTGAGACTGGGTGTGGTGGCAC
This sequence comes from Ctenomys sociabilis, assembly GCA_004027165.1. Classification (NCBI taxonomy): domain Eukaryota; kingdom Metazoa; phylum Chordata; class Mammalia; order Rodentia; family Ctenomyidae; genus Ctenomys; species Ctenomys sociabilis. Next base: position 16,140 of record PVKA01024227.1, on the reverse strand, counting down.
AGGCCTGCAAATCCAGCTCTTGGGAGGCTGAAATAGCAGAATCACTACCAGTCTGATCTACGTAGTGAGGCCCTGTAGACCCTGTACTAAAACACACACACACACACACACACACACACACACACACACACACACAGATTGTCATAAAATATATCAAGGAATTAGTCCTTTAAATTTTTTTCTCTCCTACCTATGTATTTCTATTGCAATGTATCTTAATACATGCTTTTTCAGAATACACAACCAATCAATTCAGCAAAACAATCAGTTTATGTCATGTGTAGTACTACTTATTGTTTGAACTTATTTTGAAGATAATAGAGAAAGTGCAGTTTTATTTAGACCCTGAAATAATAGTATTCTTCATTTTAATTCTTAATTCTACTGTAAATTTTTAATTATAGTTTTTTAGACCTAAATTTCTCTGAGTGAAATTTTTCTGAATAGATTGGTTTTTCTTTATTTGTTGTATAACATGTGCTTCCTAAAACAGTTGCTCTTCCTGATGTTTTGGCAGGCCTTTGGCTAGGTCTAATTAACATATTCTAATCTCAGTGATCTGAAATTCCAGAATTACCTGAGACTATGATGACCCATGAGTACCATCACCTTACTGAAATCCTCTCACCAATTCCGTTCTCTTAGAGTAATCACAGCACCTACTAGGCTCTGTAGTGTATCATACACTTGGAGAAATGTACTCTTCCCTCCAGGATTTAGGGTATAAGAATCAGCACTTGACGAATTGGGTTCTGATGATCAAGTAAAGATGATCTTGTACGTCTGTGTCATTAGAGTTCTTGTGCTGCTCTCTGCATGGGATTGATTATTTTTTCAGACAGTTTAAAACATCTGCTAGTGCCTAAAAGCTCTCATTGATTTTTGGATTGTCTGTTTGATTATGTAATACTTGCACTGAATATACCAGGCTCCCTTCCAGTTTACTCCAAGATATAATGGGAATCTGTAAAATTCCATGGGATTTGAAATTTTGGCAACCCTGAAGATAGCCTCTCTTACTCCACACCATCTTGATCATTGATGGAAACCAATGAGAACTGAATTTTAATCTCCAGCAAGCTGGCAATTCTTAGCTGCTTAACTTCAACTCTAGAATTGGCCTCTGCCATTGGTTCGATGAAGCCAGTGTCTGCTCTCAGTAAGGTCTTGATGCTGAGACCACTAAATGGGGGTGAAATGGGGTAAAATACTTTCTGTATGTGACAGTGGAGATTCTGTACTACAAAAACCCTTAATTCAACATTACAAAAAGTTTGACTTTTTTAATGACAAAGCAATTATTATGTGCCCTTAAATAAAAAAAATAAATGCCTTTATTATTTCTCTTAGTAAGAGAAAACTTAGGTCATTGAAACGTATGAGGAAGATTAGTGCTTTAGTACAGACTAGATGGGTGCACAATTTTTGGTGCTCCAAAATAGTCAGATTTGCACACATTGTGCTTTTCTTTCAATTAAATAGTGTGCATGATAGGAGAAACTTTTATAACATTTGAAACTTTTTAAAAAAATGGATGCTATATAGCCAAAAGAGGTTTTCTGTTTGGAGCTCATTTAAAATATTTAAAATGACTAAAATTAGTTTCAGTCCTGAATAAATTTAAGACAGATCAAATGTTTTAAAATATTTATGATAAAGAAAATGATTCCATCTGGGCAGGGAATTTGTTACTGGAATATCATACCAATTTGAACTTAAGCCATTGTGAGATTAATTTCCTCTCTGCTGTTGGAATAAAAATGTGTTCTGACAGCTGTTCTCTGTACCTGGAGAATCCTCATTTGCATATGGGATCTTCCACTCAATGCAATCATAGGCATCAAAGGAGCTCTGAATGGCTAGAGCAAGAAACAAAGATTGATCATCAATGCAAATGCCATGCAGGGATTTAATACAAATCATAATATATTGGCAAGTCTTGTTTTGAAATCAACACCAGTTATTTAGAGCTTTCTGAGAGACAAGCATGAATTTCACAACTTGCTGGTATTCCAAAAGCAAACAATTACACAAAGTGAAAAGATGTCCCCCATCAAGTTGTGTTTTTCAGATTTGTTAATGATTAGCATGTCAGCAGCCTGCTTTTTGGAGTGTACTCCCTTTTGCCACGATTGAAGGCCGATGCATATAATTACATTAATTGCATGTCATAGAGGACGCATAGCAATGCAGACACAGGTAGTGCAGTGAGAGTCTGAGGAGGGAGAGTTTTCTGCTATAGTTCAGGCACTTATGATGGAAGGGAAGAGCTTCAAAAAAGAAACACGTTTATCATTTGGGAAACAAATCTGTCTACTTGAGAGACCACAGACTCAAACATAACATGTGTGATAACAAAAGAACCAGCTTTGTCTTGGACAGAACAAAGACGAAGTCCATTCCAGGTCAGACTACCTGAAGACCGAAACTATTTAAAAAACAAAATGACCCTAAGTCATTGGATCCAATGACATCACATTAAAAAATTTCCCACTATTTGGAAACATTTTTCTGTTAGTTGAATGTGCTTTTGGCTGGGCTTTTCTTCTGAGGGATCAGTCACTAAGAGGAGACATCTAGAGTTTCCTTCCTGGAAACTCACAACCTGGTCTTCAGTATTATCTGTGGAAATGTAAACTAGTACAACAACCTGAAATCAGTATGGAGAGTCCTCAAAAATCTAAAACAAGCTATCTCTTTGATTTAGCTATACTACTTTGGATATTTTCCCAACGGAGTTAAATACATCATATGGAGTGATACATGTGTACTCATCTTGACAACACATAATAGTGAATCTTCAAAGAGGAAAAAGATAACTCAGTGGATTAAAGCACCTGCAAGTAGGCACAGGGGCCAGGGGTTTGATCCCTAGGGGTTGCCATGTTTGTCCCACCCCTGGGGCACCCTGAGACAGCAATTGAGACTTGGTTTGGTGGTGTACACCTGTAATCCTAGCTCTTGGGAAGCTATAAAGAGGATCACTATGAGTTCCATCTAGTAGTGAGACACTGAACACCCTGTAGATCCTTCTCTAAAATATAAAAATAAAAGAGGAAAAAGAATGAACAGATAAAGAAAATGTATACACACATACTAGAGTACTACTTAGCTATAAAGAAGAATAAACTTAAGTCCTACAAAGGAAAATAGATGAACTTTGAGACTGTAATGCTACATGAAATATGGGCTGGGGAGATGGCTCGTCAGTCTAAGTGCCTGCCTACCAAGTGCAAGGTCCTATGTAATGGGTCCCTAGTACCCCATGTAATGCTTCTCCAGAGCTCCAGGCACACTGTACTGGCCCTCAAACCAGGCCTGGTGGCATATTCCTGTAATCCAAGTTCTGGGAAGATTGAGACAGGAGGATCACTGAGTCTGAGGTGCACACAGAGATGCTGTTTTAAAAACAAATAAATGCATAAATAAATGAGATACAAAAGGCTAAATATAGCATGATTCCTCTTATATGAAAAACTCTTCCCAGAGTGCAGTGCCAGCCCCACCCCTGGGGCATGGTGAGACCTTGATTGAGACTGGGCATGGTGGCACACACCTGTAATCCTAGCACTTGGAAGGCTATAAACAGGTAGATCACTGAGTCTAATCTGAATAATGAGAGCCTGTAGACCCTGTACTAGTTTTAAAAAAATATACAAAAAAAGAAAAACTCAACATACAAATAATGCAAAGAGCAAAATAAAAGACAAATACAAAGCAGAAAGATAAACTTTGTGGCAGGAGATGAGTGGATTGAAAGAAGTGCCATGCAGGTAAAGGGAAGGGGAACTATAAAAAAACAAAAAAATCGATATCTATGTGTGCCCGTTCCCCAAAGATAAATGTAATTATTATGTGTCAGAAAATGAAAGTTGGATTTCAGTGTAAAATACCAAGGAATGACCAATACAAGCAAATACTTATTTTAGAAGGGAACTGACTAAATAAAGTAGATCTATTGCATAGAAAGAGAAATTGATTAGAAGAAGAACTTAAATCTAGAGGATTACAGTTCCAATTTTGTTTTAGGGAAGGGCCTACAGGGTGTTCAGGGTCTCACTACTAGATCCAACTTGTGATCTGTCTGTTTACAGTCTCCCAAGAGCTGGGATTACAAGCATGTGCCACCATGCCCAATCTCAGTTGCTGTCTCAGGGCGCCCCAGGAGTGGGGCTGGCATGGCAGGCCCAGAGATCAAACCCCCAGCCCCTGAGTCTGGTCGCAGGTGCTTTAATCTGCTGAGCTATTTGGCCAGCCCATTATAGTTCAATTTTTAAATGAGTTATCTAAAGGGAAAGATTGGGAATTCTTGGATCTATCATTGTCTTTCTGCAAATAATAATCTTGGAGTCAAAACAAAAATTCAAGAAAGAAAAGAAGGGAGGCAAAAAAAAGAGGGAGAAAAAAGCTCTGCATGTGCTTTCAGGTTGCAAAAAGGTCTAAGTCTAATCAACTGTGAAAGTCTAGATTCATTCAAAATTGCTAAGCCATGGTGGGTGGAAGATGACAGTTAGTAAATATTTAGAGTGTGCTTCCTTGTAGCTAGATCCCTTGTTGAGTAGGGAATAGAAGCAATTTTATAAATAACCAAAGAAAATGTCCTGCATGTCAAGTCCAACTGAGAATTTGACATGGGGGAAGGAATATAAAGCTAGAGGGATGTTTTGCTTAAATCTAGGTGCTAGAGAATCACACCAAACTGCTTTTGTAGTGACTTTCACTGTTTACTGTCAATATTTATACAAAAATGCTATTTTTATTACTTAAGACAAAAAGGAAGTTCATATTAAAGTTTTCATTCTCTCACAAATGAGGAAGTCAATGTGAAATTACGGTCTGCCTTATTCTGCAGTCTTTCTTTTTTAAAAGAAAAGCATATGCCTCTTTTCTATTGAGAGACTGCAGAAGGAAAAGTGGTTTTTAGTGCCAAGAGATACTTTTCTCCTCTCTTTCTCTACTCTAAAGATCTGGCACTCCATAGATTTGAGACAGTCTCACAAAATGGGCATTTCTCCTATGTACTAGCTCTGATGCTCCATTCTCAAAAGGAATGCTCTGGCTGTGGGATTCTATCCAAAGCTTCATGTGTTGGAGTCTTGGTCCCAAGTGTGGCATTGTGAGAGATGATACAGCCTTGGAAAACTGGGGCCCTGGCCAGACGCAGCTGTACCCTGAGGCTTTGACCTCTGAAGGGATCTGTGCAGCTCTCCCAGGATCCTGACGCTCTCCCAACATTGCACTGTTCTTAGTGCAAGTCTTTTACCCCAAACATCCTTAGCATTTTGATCCTTAGCCTATAGGCCTTCACTATGGGCCAAAGCTATGGAGCGGCTAACTCTCAGACTTCCAGTATCCAAAACAGTGTAGTAAGCCTTTTTTTTATTTCATAATATTAGTCTTCCTTAGATATTTTGTTATAATGAGGAAAAATGGAAAACACTACTGCTAAGCTTTATGTCTTTTCTGGATACCAGTGTTGTGGGTGAAACAATTATCTGAGGTTTACATGTGTCAGTTGTGTCATTACAGTGTTTTAAGAAAAAGTATGAGAATGGCTACTCAGTGGAAAACAAAAAAATACATACAATTTACTATATAGTTAATACAAATAAAACAGTGAAGCCCACATCCATGAGATTATCCAGCCGCAAAGGTGCTGGCATGGCCTGTTGGCCGGCATGCCTTGCTGCTCCAACACCCTTACCAGGCTATTGTTTGTTACCAGCAGTTTTCTCTCTCTAAGCTTGTATCTGCTATACTTGCTGTTTTTTAAAGGTTATCTTCATCTTCCTCCAACCATATGGACCTCTTTGGAAATGTTCTTTTTATGTGGCTTTTTGTTGTTGTTGTGTTTGGTACTGGGGATCAAACTCAGGACCTTGTGCTTGCCAAGCAGGTGCTTAAGCCACTGAGTTATCTCCCCAGATGAAATGCTGTTTTCAATGGTCACATTATACCCCTCACATGGAAGTGCTATTTTTTTAGTCACTATCTACTATAATCCCTTGTACAAATAACTGCAGGTTTTCTTTTATGTGTTAAATCTAACTGTTGGTATTTGGTCTTAAGAAGCTCAAATCTGATGGGAAAAGAGACAAATGAAAATTTGGAAATTGGAAACACTAAAAAGTTTTGTGGGTAAAGGTAAGAAGATGAAAAATGGAGGAATAATTGGATTCAGTAATTATCCTCTTTCTTGTGTGGCTCTCAAAGGAATAAATTGAGAACACAGGAACCTCCAGATTTAGGGGCTATTTAGGAGGTGATAGAACCAACCTTCTATTGACAAAAACTCAGCTCATAAAATCAGACTGTAGAGCTGATAAAATTAGACAATAGAATTTTTGCCACCTTTTTCTATGCTCTATCTCTGAAGATTATTAACTTCATATTTTGATCTTTGTGTAAGGAAATGGCACCTTTTGTAATTTTTAAATCATTTTAATAGGTCTTCACATTATATTCCTAATACCCTATTTGAAATATTGTTTTGTAAATAAAAACATATTGGTATATATTAATGGTTTGTGTCTAGTTTTCCTCCAAAAGCCTCATGTAGTCATTGGGACAGGCTTCTAGAGTTTGTGACTAATTCATGATCCAATACAGGGATTATGGGTGTGAGTGCCCCATCCACCCATAGTCTGCATTACAATGTAAGGAGGGGAGAGAGGTTGGCTAGAAGCCACAGCTGCTGTCCCCACCTTTACTCTTTGCTGTTTTCTGCTGCCACGAATGGCTGTCCTCTTCCACATGCCTCTCTGCCTTGAAGCCAGCCGAGTACAGACTGAAACCTCCACTAACTGAGATTTAAATAAACCTTTCTTCCTTAATTTGGGTGTTAGGTATTTTGTCCCTGAAAGGAGGAAAAAGTAACTAAGACAAATGTAGAAATTACTTCCCTACCTGTTTTACTTTTATCTGCTTGCTGAGACAAAATACCAAACTCCCAAGGTGAAAGGAGGAAAGGTGTCTTTGGCTCACACTTTGTAGAAGTTTTGGTCCATAATTCACTGATATCAAGGCAGGGTGGAAGATGGAGGCATCACAAAGAAGAAATAGTTCATGGAAGACAGATGGCAGGGAGGCAGCAGAAGTGAGGCAGTGAAGTGGCAAGTGGCAAGCAGCAGCAGAAGTCCTCTGCCTGTCCCTTATAAGTTATTGAGGCTACACACCCTTAGGACAGGTAGCACTCACACCCAGGGTGGGCCTTCCCATTGTCCACACCCAGAACAATGCCAAATCAATCAGTGGAGTAATTCAATAAGGACACACCCTTTGATCCTAGCATCACACAATAAGTCAGAACCTCTGAAGAGCCCCACCTAAGACCTCATGGAGCTTTGAAGGAACATCTAGGTTCAGCAGTGTCTGGATGACAGACTTAGTGAAGAAAGAAGACCCACAAAGTTGGGTGCCACCAACCAATAGCCTAGCACCCTGGATGGAATAAAAAAAGAAAGAAGAAAGTGTCTCTTCATCATTCTGGGTGGTTCCAGTCCTCACTGTCACCTCTGGATGTCTGTTGCAGCCTGCCAGTGCAGATTCCTCAGACCTACAGGGCAGACTTCAGTTTCTTGAGACAGACTCTGAAGTGAGCTCCAGGATGTCCTCCCCTAACAGGATTAATTGGTTCTCCAGAGTGCAAATGGCCTTACCTAACTCTCCACGTGGCCATTGTAAGCTTACTTGATAAACCATGTGTATGAGAGATATATGTGATATATATATAAATATTTAATAATCTATTCCTCTAGTGGACTCTGATGCAAACTCATATTACAAAATGGAAGTAGATCTATGCACTTCAAGATTTAGATATATATATTTTCTCTTTCAAAATGTGTCATCTAGTATAGTGATTTTTAAATTGTTTATAGGTAAGCATCCTTGGGCAAATTCCTGACTTCTATGGACATCAGGTTTTCAGAAAGCAAATGATTGAAAAGATAAATTCTCAAATGACTTTAAATGTTAAAGTTTGTGTTTCTGAGTATATCATTACAAAAATGTTCTATGAAGGAGTTAGTAAAATATATCTATGAGCAGCATCAAATTCTTCTCAAGACCTACAAGTTATAAAGGGGGAGGGTGGGTGTTGAAGAAATAAGGAAAATTCAGGCAAATATTGCTGATACTTTCAGATCAAAAATCTAAATATACTGGATCTTCAGTCTGGCCCATGAGAACCACTCCAAGGAGTCAAGGACAAGTGTATTTCTGAGAACGTTTATTCCACAAGTTGTTGAGTCTTGGTAACCTTCCAGTGTTCAGTGGATAAAACAGCAATTCCTCAGGAAGAAAGTCATGCTGTCAGCCTACAAAGGAAAACAAGTGGCTGGCTGCTGGATGACACTGTCCCTGAGGATTTCACTCTGTGAAAACTGCTTTCTGTTTTCATCCCTTCATGGTGAGCAGTGGGAGTGGGGCTCTGATTTAGGGATGATGGTCATTTACATGTTAGCATTACATTATCTGGAAGAGTGCTCTTCCATGAGTGCCTGATCAGTTGAATAAGTTAATTTTTTGATACAATAGATGCAATTATCATTAACATTTTATTGCTGTTCCATAAAAGCAAATAAAGTCAAGAGAAGTGTTGGGGAGGAGGGGGCTGCTGGTGGCACTCTACAGCCCACTGTAAAGCACTGATAATGCTGTTTTGCTTGGTGGAGCAAAAATATTTTGTTGTGGGGAACCTTACTGGTTCCTGCTCTGGAAAACATTGTTTGGAAAACATAGTTCTATTTATTTTGTTTTCTTCTCTTTGAACCAAACAAGCTCCTGTCCTTCTTGGTATAACCAGGATCCCCTACTCTGATCCAACTGCTTTCAATTTTTTTTTTTTTCAACTTTCATTAAGCCTTAAACAGACTACAATTTTCCTGGGAAGTTTCTCTTGTAGAGTTGGAAGTAAGCACCAAAGTGTCTCCCATCCTGGGGTCAGGGCAGCATTTGGCTTTTGCACCTAAGTGCATCACCACCCTCTGAATTGCAGTTGCCACTCTTCCTTCATGGCAGTAGCTGAGGTGTCCTCTGTAAGAGCTTCCTTGTTACCAACTTGTTACTCTCTGCTAGCTCTTGTTTGATGCTGACAGTGTCTGTTGGTCTTCAAGTAGCTTTGCTGATTGAGAAAAAGAGCAATATCCTGAGTGTATTTCCATTGGCCTGTGGCTGCAGTCTTTTCCCACCTAGATGAAAATGAAGCCATTATGAGATGAGGCCTTCTCTAAGAAGATGGTAAGGCTGACATTTTACATTTGGACACAAGTCTTCTTCTAACTCAGAGTAATAAGCACATGTTAACGAGGCAGAGCTAACATTTCCTCTCTCTCCAAGTGTTGATTGCTTTACTCTAGACATGAGTTTCCACTTTTGTCATAGAAGTTGCTCTTCTATTCTTTAAGGAAGAAAGCTTCCTTCACTTACTGAGCTTATCAGAGATGGACCAACTATTTGTTGTACACTGAATACCATTTGCTGAATATCAGTGAAAAAAACCTGGAATTTGCCCTTCAGAGTCTTAGTCTAGAAGAAATAGATGTAAACAGACAAAGGAAATGAGAAGCAGCAACCGATTAGTCATAGAGTATGAATGGAAAGATAAATACCTGGATAAGATAGGAATGAAGGAAATTTACTGACATCTCCAACATGAAGAAGATAGAGTTGTTCCATTATAGATAAGTAGAAAATCTTCAAGCAAAGAAAATGCACTCAATCTTGTATGTACTTAGCAGGCAAGAGCAAAGCTGGAAAAATGAGAATTGTCCTTTGCTTTGATACTTATTACTGATCTAAATAATATTCATAAAGAAGATGGTACAAAAAGAAGTCTTTCCTAAGACAAGAAAAATTCTCTGCCCCATATTCCTCTTTGTTTTTTTTTTTTTTTCTTCATATGAGTTCATGAGAAAAATTAATAGGACAGGAAAAATCATTCTTGTCAAAAAAAAAAAAAAATACAAAATATGTCAGAAAAATGAGAAGCACTTATTTCCCAAAGAAAATGTAAGAAGAATCTCTTTTAAGCAAGCAGGCTAGTTAATCAGCATGACTCTTGGCATGCTTTGATAAACTTGCTGAATTAGGAAGCACGTTGCTACACTAGAACCAAGCTACACAGAATCATGTACTGGTGCTTTAAATTTTGGATTTCTAAAGATAAATGTTTAATGTACTGCATGTTAAAAAATAGTAACGAATGTTGGTGGGATGGGTGGGAACAGAAATAATGTGAAGTGGGAATGTGTTTGCAGTTTAAGAACTCACTCTCTGGGACTTGCAAGTACTTGAAGTTATTAAGAACTACTCAATCAATCTTCACTGTGTGTGTTATCAAAATACTTAACTAAAGATTATGTAGGCAAACTTCCAAAACATAGGAGCTTCTAAAGAAAGGCCAGATGTACACAATTAAACTATGAATTTCAGGATCTGGCTTTATAAATTATTCATGTATATGTTAAGTAAATGACTTGTTAGTTCACAAATACAAGCCCAAGGACACACTAATGGTTAAGAAAGACAATTAAGCTAGGTGCGGGGAATTAATTTTGTGAGGACAAGATGACTAAAATAGTAATTTATAATTTGTTATAACCTAAAAGTTTTACAATGTCACAGGTTCCTGAGAAATTTGTTTCCTCTTTCAGATTTGTTTATGTGAAGAATCATTAGGTGTTCTTGCCCTTGGGGTTTATAGCTCTGTGGGAAAATATGATAGACAATCAAGCAAATAAAACCATTCTGCAGTGAGCTTCTCTATCCATGGGAACATAGGCTTTCCTTCTTCAGGTAAACAAGAAGTTCTTAGCTATTTTCTTGTGGCTAAGACAAAATAATCCTACACCCATAAGTTAAGCGAGAAGAGACTTATCTTGGCCCACAGTTTGTGGCAGTTCAGTCCACAGTTTACTGGCACTAAGAACAGAAACACTTCCTGGCAGGTCAGGACAGGCATAAAGGAGTGAGATTTCCTTCTTTTCATTCTATCCAGGCTCAGCCTATTCTTTGGTGCCACCTCACCTGAGTGGGACCTCCCTCTTCAGTAAGTTCATCACACACACTCACACTATGCTAAATCAATCAGTGGACTAAGCCAGTGTCCCATACCCACCATCCAGTGTCATGCCTCCATGGTCCCATCACCCTGCACAGCCTCACATATGAGCCCCTGAGGCTTTAGGGGGACATCAAGATGTAAGTCACCACACTGTGTCAGAGTAAGAAGGAAAGCACCTCCATGCAGAGCACACACACACAGGAGAAAGGCAGGTGCTCAGTGGGCCATGGCTGGGCCTGGGGGCTCCCCTAAAGCACAAACTCTAAAAGTGATCATGGCAAAAGTTGAGAAAGTCATCAAGGCACAGAGGAAATGGGTGGCTGTGGCCAAGTAAGGGTCTGAGTCATGAAGAAGGCTTAGTGCTGGGAGAACCCACAGGTATCATGGGGTGGGGAAAATGAGCAATCAGAGGCCAAGAGTATGGACAAGGGTTGGGAATCCAGGTTGGCATATGGGAAGCAAAGTGAATAAAAACAGTATCTGAGATACCATAGCAATGAGGCAAGCATAGGGCTGCTCCTTGTAAGGACTTCAGCTGGTACTCCAAATAGGGTAAGAAGATGCAGAATTTAGGACAGTGAAGACACACAGACTGGTTTCATAGAAAGCTACCATTGTGGCTGCCACTTTTATGGAATATATGCTGAAAAACATATACCAAAAGTCAAAGAAGAGGGATAAGTAAGGAAATTGTGCCACTAATCTTGGTGTAAGATGGTGGAGGCTTGAACCAGGTAGCAGAGGCGGGAGCCTGCATCCTGAACATACTTCAGGTTTGAGCCAGCACAGTGCTCTGGCAGTCTGTAGAGAAAGAGAGGTACTGAGGCTAACAGCAGGATGTGTGGCCTGAGCAAATGTGAAGTTGTAGCTATCATGTAGTGAGAGTAAGATAGAGAAACAACCTTTGGGGAATATGCTTACTTGGGGGCATTTGCCCTCATATTTACATTCCAAGTAAGAATGCCAGGGAGACAGAAAAATATTCTGACCTGGAATTCAAGGAAAACATATTAGATGGAACTGAAATTTAGAAATAACCATTTTACAGATGGTACTTCAGGCCATGGACTAGGCACGAGCACTCTGAGTGAGAATGAGCAGTGCAAATGAGAACAGCCGAGCGCTGACTTTGGATGATACTCCAGAGCTTAGAGGAAGAGACAGGAGCAAGAATTCACAAGGGAGGTGGGGGAAAAGGTTGTGCATGAGTTAGAAAGTGAGGACAATGTGGGGATCTCCAGGAGTAGAAAGAGAATCAATTGAGTTGGATGGAGCTGACAGGGCAAGGAAGAGAAGGCTGGAGACTGCTCACTGTGACAGGGAAGGATGTTCAGAAGCAGTTTTTATGGAATGATCTAGGAAAGAGGCCTTCAGGGGAGAAGTCCACAGAGAAAGGAGGGAAGAGAGAAAAGACAGTAATAATACAACTTCTTTAAAGAAAGGGCTCTGGGGTCAGTAGATGGGAGAAGTGTGTGGCTATTTAACTAATGACATAATGATAAAATTAGGTGGGAAAGTGAGGTTTTAGTTTTAGTTTATGTTTTGACAAAATCAGGCCCTGAAGTAAGGATTTCAGTGTAAAGTAACTGATGTGGTAGGTGTGGGAGACTTTCAGGGCAAAGGAATGGGAAGGGGGAGAAGTACAATGCCAAGTCAGCAACCATCATGTATGCCTTTGGGCGAATCCTGGGAAACAGCACGAAATATATGCTTTATAAGTATCCCACCAAAGGCATGGGTGTTAGCTAAGGTGCTCTACAGAATCAATATAATATATGCATGTGGTTATACTAAGGATGTATTACGTAGACTTTACAGGATCAGAAATAGAAGAGTATGGGGCTGGCCAGAGAGCTCAGTGGGTTAAAGTGCTTACTTAGGGTAGATGTAGGGTCAGGGTTCAATCCCTGGTATGCTGTGCCAGCCCTGCCCCCAGGAAATGCTGAGACAGCAACTAAGACTGTGCCTGGTAGAATTCACTTGTAATCCCAGTGCTTGAAAGGCTGAAAACAGGAAGATCACTACAAGTCTGATCTGTGTAGTGAGAGTGACTGTGTAGACCCTGTACTAAATACAAGAAGAAGAAGGAGGAGAAAGAGAAGGAGAAGAAGGAGAAGGAGAAGGAGAAGGAGAAGGAGAAGGAGAAGGAGAAGGAGAATTGGATAAGCTGATTGGCTGGTGCCACACACATCTAGGGAGGAGTTTCCTGCCTCAGTTTGCTGAACTACCTGTCAATCACACACAGACACACCCAGAATTGCCCAATCTGTTACATGCTTCTTACTTAAACCAAATTGACATATCATAGTGATCACAACATGGGAGCAAGGATGCTTGTACATTTCCTTGCTTTTGACAAGGTGCATACATGATATTATACTTACAGTCATTATTATAACAGATGTCTCTAATCAGTGAATGAAGAGAGTGTAGCTATATACTTATTTTTTATAGTTGAATTATATCACAAATTCAATAATTAATATGTTCTACCTTGTTATCTCCTTACTGTTTGTCCATAGTGCTAGAAGCAAATATAATATCTTGTCCAACCACTATTAGTGCAAATCTTGCTTCTCATAGAATTATGCAGAAGCACAGCATATTTATCCTAACTGTACTGTTTATACACACACATTATGATTCTTCCTTTGTATACCTTTTTTTTTTGTCTGGACCGAGTGAAGCATTTTGACATAAAAAAGACCCTGGACAAAGATGCTGGCAGTGATAAATTATCTAGAATTCATTAAAGCCATAAACATCAAGCATCTGAGAAGGCACTCAAAATGTCTAATGCATTTGGTGATGGAAGAGAGGGGGTTTTGTTTAGAACCATGCAAGTGATAGAATGTTATCTAATGCACAACTGGAAGGTTTGCAACAGAAATATGGGCAAAATAAGAGGTACAAATGCATATGATTGAGCTTAGAAAGTTCTCTTTTATTTGCCTTTTTTTTCAGAGTAAATAAAGGTATCCACTGATAATTAGGGAGGTGATGCAGGTAAAGAAGAAGAAAGAAATTATAAACAGTCACCCAGGAAAGTGGGGAAGTAAGCTAGTGAAGTAGGGCAGGTGATGGGCAACAAAGGCCTGTGTCAGCTCAGTGTGCACAGTCAGGATAGCTGTGCATATTTTCTAGGCCACCTTCAGATAAAGTGGGTGCAAACCTTAAAAAGAAACTTTTTTCTGCAGCTTAGACAACTGTAATGTGAATTCCTATGAGGTGGGGACCATGACTCTTCTATGCTGGGAAGTGAGGAAGTGAGCTGGAGAGATTGACACCACAATTGGAAATGGGCTCTTCAAGTTGAGCTTATGGTGGGGTACATGATGGACAGAGTCTGCGTGATGTTGATATACCTCATGAGAGCTAAGGTATGGCAGACACATTTGTTCAATTAAGAGGTTATGAGATGGAGCAGTGAGGGAGCTGGAAGGATCTATCTGGATATCAACAGTAAGACTGAGAAATCATTCTGGAGAGTAAACCGAGAACCTGGCATTGAGATCAAGAGAGGGCAGGAGTGCCATATAGTGCCTACAAATTATTGTTCTTTTTTGTCTATTCATTTTAAGTCTGTTTATTGCTTATTTCAGTTTTCTAATTTATTCACTCATTCATTTATTTATTCAACATCTTTGTTCAGGATGTTTCTTTTTTTGAATTTTAGAGAAGTTTTTCTGAGATGAATACATAGCATGAGGTTAATATTAGATTGAACATTGCAAATAAATTATTTACAAACTTAAATGAATATAACAGTAAAAATTGCCCAAAATAAAAATGATAGTTCACTCTGTGCCAAAATCAAGAAAATTGGAGCTAGGGAGATGGCTCAGGAGAACAAACCTTTGCCTGGGCAAGCGCAAGGGTCTCAGTTCAATCCTGATTCTGCCAAAAATAAAAAAAAAGAAAGAAAGAAAAGAGAAACTTATATTTATATAATTAGAATTCTCGAAGTAGAAACAGGTAGGCAATAAATGCTTAAAGATTTAAAATTTCTGAATTTGGTTGAAATTATAGCACCACAATTCCAAGAAAATGAATGTTTTGCACAAGAAATTTGAATAAAATCATATCAAGATACACAAAAATGAAATTGTCCAAAACTTATTGTAAAGAAAAAAGTCATTAAAGCATACACACATAAAAAAAATTGGCTCTGGAAGAACAAAATTAAATAGCATCTTATTCCACATCAGAAAGAAAAATAAAAAAGACCAAGTGTGTAAGAAACTAAACTAATTAATTCAAATGACTGAAAAAAAATTGTCCTCATTGAATTTTATACTTAGCAAACATACCTTTAAAAACTAAAAGTAAAATATTTTCCAGTTATACAAACTCAAAATATTCTAATACTTCCAGATGTACCATATAAGAAATAACAAAGTGCATAATCCAAAAGGCAAGAGAAGTTTCTGTATGGTCCTGGACAAAGAATAAAGAGCTCTCAAAATGATAGTTATGCAGGACTATGTAAAATATATTAGATGAACCCATTTAAAAGTTCATTGAAGATTTCTGAAAAACAGTATCAATCTTATATCAGGTTATATACGTATTATTTCCTATATACATGTGTGTGTGTGTGTGTGTGTGTGTGTGTGTGTGTGTGTGTGTGTGTGTAAAAGACAAGGAAGAAGTAATATAAAATCAATGGAAAAATGTAAATATACTTTTTTTTTGGCAGAATGGGGGATTAAACTCAGGCCCTTATGTTTGCTAGGCAAGCACTTTTTCTACTGAGCTATCTCCCCAGCCCTGAAAATATACATTTTAAAATTTCTAATACTAGAAGAAAATATTGTACTATGTCTTTTAAGCAGATTGTAAGTCAAAGAGCAGTATAAATCTGAAAACAAAAATTAAGATTAAACAATGTTCAGAAAATTAAAAATTGCCGGGCGCGGTGGCGCATGCCTGTAATCCCAGCACTCGGGAGGCTGAGGCAGGAGGATTGTTGTGAGTTCGAGACCAGCCTGAGCTACAAAGTGAGCTTAAAGCCAGCCTGAATTGCATAGCGAGACCCTGTCTCAAAAAGACAAAAAAAAAAAAAAAAAAAAAAA
>PVKA01024226.1:19278-34594 GCA_004027165.1 Ctenomys sociabilis | reverse complement strand
ACTTGAACATATACTCATAAGTGAAATAAACCAGACACACATGTGTAAATATCGTATAGTCTCCCTAGTATAACAAGCGAAAAGCAGAAATACAAAAGGAAATGTACAACAAGTAAAATCAATTGAGTCAGATAAGGCAAAGTGAATGGCATATGCTGCAGGATACTAATCAGCTTTTCTTCTGGATGGTTAACAACCTGAGATCACAAGTCAGAGTTGGAGAAATAGAAGAGCCACAAGGCCAGCCAACATTTTGGCCCTAGCCTTTCAAGGTCAGCGAAGACTCAGGACATAGGAGAACCTGTACTGCAATATCATGAGACTCAGGTGAGCTCCAAATGTCAACAGAGTGAAAAGACAACCCACAAATCTTGAAAAAATCCTAACTAATAAGCAATCAGACAGAGGTCTGCTGTCTAGAATATATAAAGAACTAAGGTATAACATGGCCCTCAAATTTAAAGACCCAATTCAGAAATGGGCATCTGAGATGAATACATACTTCTCAGAGGATGAAATTAAAGAAGCCAATAAATATATGAAAAAATGCTCCACATCACTAGTCATTTGTGAAATGCAAATAAAAACAACACTGAGATACCATCTCACTCCAGAACGAATGGCTATCATAAGGAAGTCAACCAACAACAAATGTTGGAGAGGTTGTAGGAAAAAGGGAACACTTCTCCACTGCTAGTGGGAATTATTTTTCATTTCATTTCTGCTGCTTATTTATTTTTATTAATTGTATTGGTTCAATTTAGATATGCATAATGATATTGTAGCAGATTTCTAAATGATAGTCAACTTATTACACCCAGCTGAATTAAACTAGCATGATGCTGGCTTCCGGAGGCCCACTTGAGGTTTATTGCCCACAGTATAAAGGAGGACAGGAGAAGGTGCTTCAACGCTGTTAAGGATGCTTTTTGGAGAACCTGTTAGAGCTGTTGGAAGCTGCTAGCTCACTGGGACTGTTCTGGAGGACCTTGTCATGTTGGACTTCTTGATGATTCTTGGAAGAACTTCGGTCCTCATCCTAAGCATTGCTTTCTGGCTCCAGAGGGGAAGATGGTGCACTGATAGGTCACTTAAAGAAGCTTGTTGCATGGGCTTTTCTGATAGAAACTCAGCTCTCTTCATCACGGAGGAGCTTGGTGCTCACTGTTGCTGAGGATGACTGTGGTACTTTTTGAGGAGCTCTGGTGCTTACCTTGAGCATTGATTGCTTCCTAGCTATAGTTCAGATCCCTCAGCTGCTAGCACAGATCCTTCATCCTGCTGACATAGACTTCCTAGCTTCTGCCACTGACCTTTGGGCCTTTCCAGCAGATTTGTAAAGTGGACCTGCATCAGACTTTATTGTGGGCTCTAGGCCTCCAGTTGGACTTGTGGGAGGCATTGTTATGAGTTCTAGGTTTCCAGCTGGACTCATGCAGGATATTAGGATCTAGATCCTCAGCTGGATTCTTTAGTATTTAATGTGTGGATAGATTTACTTTACTTGTTGTATGTGATTCTTGGGTGATGCATTATAAAATATTATAAAATGTGCCCTCTACTATGTTGTTTGCCTTGAAAAAAACCATGACAGTCATATTTATGATAAGGAATTTGTATCTGAATATGCTGTATCTTGATTCTTCTCTTTTTCTGCAATCCTGACTCCTCCCTTCAACTCCCTTTCCTTTCCTTATCCACTAGATTAACTAGTTTACCATCTTTAAATTTAGCCTTACATAGTCTTAGGACATGAGCAAATGTGAACAAGGGGTTTGTTTCATTATAATGTAGATGCATGACTGCTGATCTGACTGACAATAGTCTTTATTTTTAACTGAAACATTATAAACTTGGCTTTTATTGCCCATAATTTTACTAGAATTTGGGCCTTTAGGACTCTGGCCAGAATTTTTTACTAATTTATATTTACAACACTTTAAGACTTCTCCAGCTAGCATTCCCAAGCCTTTTTCAGGTTTCATGCAAGACTGTTTTGAAGACTTTTGAGCAACATGATCAGATATAGTCATAGCAACAACCTCTTTTCTGGTACCAAAACCTCTAACAATCACTGGAAGAAAATACCTAACACGATCAACTTTAAAAAAAAAAAAAAAAGAGGTTTATTTTGGCCCAAACAGTTTGACAGCCAAGTTCAAGGCAAAACAAAGTGACATAATAGAAAGACATGGTAGGAGAAAGCTGCTCACCCATTGAGGCCAAAGAAGAGGGGATTGGGAGGAGCTGGGGACAAGAATATACCCCTTCAAGTGATCATGGAGTGAATTCCCTTATTTATTTATTTATTGTTTTTATTTGTGTATTTGGTACAGAGTCTCACTACGCAGCTTAGATTCATGGTGATCCTCCTGTTTCCAGCCTCCCTGGCACTGGGATTACAGGCATATGCCACCACGCTCAGACTGTATCACTGGCTCAGTGTGACCCAGGGGTGGGGCTGGCACAGCATAAGGGACTGGAGACCATACCCTAATCCCTGCACTTGCCAAAAAAGGCTCTTTGTCCACTGAGCTACCTCACCAGCCCTCCTGAATTCCCTTTAAAAGTGAGCCAAATTAAACCTCTTTTCCTTTAAATTGTATATTATCCTACTAATGGCAAAGCTAATACGGCATATAGGAGACAAGCTACAGGGCCCTCGAGGAGCTGCAATGGCATGCCCTTAGAGCAGCTATATAATTCTCTTCTTAGGGTCTCATGGGAAAGTACCCAGTACAGGAGTCTGTCACTTTGCTGGGACCCAAGAGTGTTTGCATAACCCTGAAGTAGACAAAAATGTTGAGAATTGAGGCAGGCAGGCAGGAGATTCCAATTGGTAACAATTATTAGTACTTAAACATTAATATTGGAATTTCATTTTATTTTATAAGTGCTACTTAAATCAAGTCTCACTTCCCAAATCTCATAATGGAAATTCAGGATAGGAAAATAGTGTTGTTTTATCCATTTCCACAGGAATTCAGGAGAATCAGAGAGAAATCAAAATGTGTCTTTTTAAAAGCTTTTTCTCTGACTTCTAGAGCTTTACCTATCATTGCAGCTGACACTTCCCTATTTAATCTCAGTGATCTCTTCCTGTTCTCCAGCTGTGAATCTAAGAACAGGACCCTTCCCCACAGAGGCTCCACTTTCCATTTGATGCTTTTTGCTACTTTCTTCCAAAATCCTGTTAACAAACATTAGTTTACATACAAAAAAAGGCAAGCAGTATCAAAATGAGCCAGGGGTAGCATTCTTCAAAGTAACTCTAGGGAACAAGATTCATATCCAATAAAAACATGAGCAATATTTAGAATAGTTATAGTGTGGGATTTGTGCATTTATGTGTTATTTGAAAAGGTAAAATAAACTTGAAAAATTCCATAACATCCAAACCAAAGTCACCAGCCATTACCACCACTCTGCCCTTTCCAGTAAACACTTGCTGGCGGAACAGGAGTGGAGTCTAGGTCTCTGGCCTGGGAAGCAACCAGAACGTTCCTTATTCATTCATGGAGCTGCTTGCCTCCCCCAGTGCTCCAGCTGTTCTCCAAACCCAGATGCTACTCTGTGTGCCACCAGCTCTAACTCTCAGCCAGAGCCGCTTCTTCCTTAAACCTCTGAGGACACCAGCTGCCAGAACTTGGAACACTGTGCCTACTCCAACTGAGCTGGGGTTTTGGCAGTGGGAGGAAGAGGGAGAGAAAGGGGAAAGGAGATGAATGGTAAGTATTCTGTGTCAAAACAAAAATGCAGGCCACTGTGTTTTGACAATGGAGAACTATTGCTTTCAAGTGGTTGTTGATAATTCTTTGTTTTCCAGACTTTTCCACTGTTTTTCACAGCCTGGGCCTCCAAATTTTGCTGGAGAAATAAAAAAAGTTTGTAAGATAAGTATGTCCTTTATGATTACAGTTCCTTCTTATTGTAGCAAAACATGAACACCTACACAGAGAGGTTAGGGGCAAAATTTTAAACCTAATCATTTATAAAAATAAGTGTCACAAAGGACAAAGTAAGTGAACTCATCGTTTCCAAATCAGTACTGTTCTTCCCTTGCCCTATGTATAACAGTGACAGGAAGAACATACAAATGCACGTTGTTTTCTCCTTCCAACACCAAGGAAATCAACTTCCCATAATTGCAAACTTTTAAAAATTCTAGCTTTAAAAAAAGTTAAGGTGAAAGAAGGAAGGGAAAAAGAAATGTGTATGTATATACACAGAATAGCTTGAACAACTATACTGCTGATTTCTGCTGGCCTAATGAAAAGAGAGGTTAATGTTTAAATGTTTTCTCTCCTTTTAAACTTTTTGACCAATTTTGTATCTGGTATTTGGTAATCTGAACAGCTAATTTTAAGAAAACACCATGCAATATAGCATCCATTATTGATTCCTATCATTTTGTTTAGTGAAATTCTGTACCACTTCTAATTTTTCCTTTACTATTTTTCACTTTCTTTCTTTCTTTTTTTTTTTTTTTTTTGTCTTTTTGAGACAGGGTCTCACTATGCAGCTCAGGCTGGCCTTAAGCTCACTTTGTAGCTTAGGCTGGTCTCGAACTCAGAACAATCCACCTGCCTCAGCCTCCCGAGTGCTGTCACTTTCTTTAAAAAATAAAAAATGTTAAAGTTACCTAAATTAAAATTTCCCTGACTTGATGACTAACCAAGAAAGGATTTTTCTAACTCCATTTATAGTTGTGAGCCACTGCCCTTAGTGCTTTTTTTTTTTTCTCTCTTTTGCGGAACCAGGGATTGAACTCAGACCCTTGCACTTGCCAGGGAGGCTCTTATTCTACTGAGCCATCTCCCCGGCCCCCATAGTGTTTCTTAAAAGTGAAATATCTTGAGTTGTTGCTCCACTGAGAAGAAACCAGAGCCTAAGTCTACCCAGTGACTTGGGTAGGATGTACTTTTGGTACCATGAGAGAGAATCTAAAAGTGGAGGAGGGTAGAACAAGGCTGGAGCCTCTCATTCCCCTAACAGTGTGGCTGAGCCTAGTCTGGAGCTAGAAATCCTTCTGCTCCACCGTCCCAAGGATATTTCTGTAACCCACATGGTCTGAGAACTTTGCATGCGATCTTTTTGAAGACAGGCTCTCACCGTGTAGCCCAGGCTAGCCTTGAACTCTTCACTATCCTCCTGCTTCAGCCTCCCAAGTTCTGGGATTGCAAGGGCTCACCGCCATGTTCCGCTGAGACGATCTTCATGGCACCCAAGGGGAAGAAGAGAAAGGAAAGGTGAGAAGGCTCACAACTTTCCTTCAAGAGCATGTGTCAGAATCTATGCAAACCGTGTCTGCCTATATCATGCTACCTGTAACATGGACATGTAGTAATAGCCTGAAACTACATTGTCTCTGTTTTGGGCACCCAGAAACCAGCTAAATATCATCAACTCTACAAATTCGTTTCGGAACTTGGTTAGTTATACCCATGAGCCAAATCTACCCCCGATTGCCTGGTTTTAAGTGACTTGCAAGTTAATATATTTTTTTTTTATTTTTAACTAAAAATAAAAAGAATAATATTTTGTGCTGTAAAAATTATGTGAAATTCAAATTTTATTGTTCACCCCAAAGGATACTTGTATTAGAGCACAGCTGTGTGTGTACTAGAACATAGCAGTTACATGTGGCTGCATTTATGCTACAGTGATAGAGCCACATAGCTTGAGATCACATAGTCCATAAAACCTAACAAATTTACTAATTGACCCTTTAGAAAAAGTATTTTCTTCCCTCGCTTTGTAAGAAAGAATAACAGATTTTGATGAACAAATCAAAATAGCTAACTCAGTCATGCCAAAGTAGTCACACCAGAAGCACAGTAGTAGGTGATTAGTTTTAAAGAGGGCAGTAAATGAGTCGTGCTTCTCCAGCGGCCTTTTCCACAGCAGCACTACACGTCGGTATTGAGAACACTTAGCAAGCGCGCACGGTTGACGGAACCAGCCCTGCCGCAGACTCTCCTACAGATGGCGGTGCAGTCATAGCAGAGGCAGCCTCACCGAAGTACTGAGTGCAACCCAGGAGCCACATCTAGGTGATTTCTTCCCGTGGTGCTCACAGGCCTCCACCCCTTGCTGCGTGGGCGTCTCCTATCATGGCAGCTTGCTTCCTCCATTGTAAGTCATGGGGCTGGGGATAAGGAGAAGAGAATAAGCACTAAGCCTTGTAGTGCCAACCAGTGAAGGTCCTTCTGTTGGATTTCTATGAAAATTATGAACGGCAAAGTGCAGTTCTGCTAGTAGTCCTGATGTCACCAGATGACACTGGATAATACTAGATGCCAACACTGCTGTGGGCCACTGCTGTCCAACACTCATTTGTGCCAGGTGCTGCTCTCTGCTACTGATCATTGGTCTCCAGAGCTCTTCCCTGCTAACAGCCCCTTGTGCTAATTGCTCTTTTTTCAGAAACAACTACTCTGTCCACCCTACTCAGGAATCCTGAGCAGATTTACAGAACTTCTGAGTCCACACTACCTGAAAAACAAACTTGAAGTAAGTTTACAGGACCACCAAAGCAAATTTTGATTTTTCTTTTCTATTTATTTATTTATTTATTTTTTGCAGAATGGGCAAGTGCTTATTCTACTGAGCCATCTCCTCAGCCTGCAAGTTTTGATTTTTTAACAGAGCCTGCTTATAGCAGGGAGTCAGAAAACTGAAGGGAGTCCCCCGTAGACTACCAAGAGAAGTGTGTAGAGTGCTGTTCATATAGCAGCTGCAGGTATGAAATTGGTTCAGATTTAGGCCTGTTGATCTGCCCAAGTACAGACCTGTGATTGGTCCAAGTACATGATGCAGTAGGTTCTAGGATAGTCACAGACAGCTGAAAATTAACACGTGTGGGGGTGTAACCTTAGTTATTTGATGAACAGCTGTGGTCTCTGAAAAAATGGTAGAGCTCAACCAGCAACTGGTTGGGAAAGCCAGTTGTGTCCACATAACTCACTGGGGTTCCAGGAGATTGACAAGGTTTACAGTGGGCCCCAACCCCCTCTCCCTGATCTTAGCCAGGTATCCCCACTTTTCTTTCAAGAGGCCAGTAATATTATACTAGCAGAAGCTAGTGAGAGGCCTGAAGGAGAGTTGCTGACATGGAGTGCGGACATGAAGACCATAGAGGAGAAAGGGAGGAAAAGGCATCTCAGGGCTGGTGTAGCAGCCTTCTGCCAGATCACAGCCCATTTTGCTGGTGACAGAAGGAGAGTCAGCACATCCTCTGTCTCAGCATGCCTCCCACAACAGCTTCAGTCTCACACCATGGCTTTCAGCATACTGTTTTCACCAGAAGAGATTTGGTGAGTCCATGCTTCAGTCAAGTGAAAAGAGTTCAACTTCACCCACTGAATGGAGACAAAATCTGCTTCCTTTCATGCTGCTGTTCTAATTGCCTGGCAATCTCTCATCTTTGCTGAAGAAGTCTCAGAATGGCTGTTACCTTCAATCTTCAACCTGGGTGCTTTCCAGACAAAGAGAAGAAAGTAAAAGTAAAAGAGAAGAAACCTGCAAGTTTCTCCAATTATTTCATAAGCTCAAACTGCAGGTAGCTACTCATAACTGCAAGCAAGTCCGGGAGAACATTTTAGCTGCATGTATTTTAGCTGCATTGAGCAAAATTCCGTTTCTTAAGCAAGAATAAGGATGAATATTTGGTAGATAACTCACCTGGTTTTCCTAGACTCTAACCCAGTCTGTCAGGGTCAGAGGACACCAAAGCTAACCATAATTATGTTTTTAAGTAGATACATGTTCCCATCTTACCTCTTATTTATCATATTTTTAACCTAAAGCTATCTTATTTTTACTTAGCATTTTTCTCTTATGATAAACTGAAATTTTCATTAAAATTTCTACTCTAAATAGTAATAAAATAAATATGTATATGATTTACCATAAATATTTGGATTTTTCAACTTCACTGAGATACACTTTTACTTGAAATGTTTTATTGCCAGCAAAAATAACAGTTATTGGCAGAAGTTGAGCATTTGCCAACATGAAAAGCACTATAGGGAGCAGCATCTAGCACCCCATAACACACGTTCTTATTCTCACAAACTGGCTTGAAGCCTTCATTGTTTTATAGCTATGGCCTCAAGACTTCACAATTTTAGCTTTTTTTCCAACTTCATAGCATATAAAAATACATGTGTAACCTTAGAGCGCCAAGAAAGGTTTCTTACAGCCCTGGCACTTCTGCTTCAAGTGCTGGGTCTCCCCTGTGAGGACTGTGCTGGCTGCCTTCTA
Source organism: Ctenomys sociabilis (assembly GCA_004027165.1). NCBI lineage: Eukaryota > Metazoa > Chordata > Mammalia > Rodentia > Ctenomyidae > Ctenomys > Ctenomys sociabilis. The sequence continues at coordinate 26,329 of PVKA01024226.1, read as the reverse complement.
AAGAACACACAGTCCCACAGTGCTATGGCCACTCTTCTCTACTCTTTTTATTCCTTTTGTATTTGGTACAGGATCTCACTAGGCAGCTCAGACTCATAGTGATCCTCCTGTTTTCAGCCTTCCCAGGGCTAGGATTGCAGACTCAGGATCTGGCTCAGCACACCCTCGGCTGGGGCTGGAATGGTACTTAGTCTGCTGAGCTATCTCGCCGTCCCCTCTTCTGTACTCATTCTTTACATTTTTGTTTGAAGTACTTTTCACACATCTTTTTTTTTTTATTCCATTTTTTTCTTTCTTTTCTTTTTTGTATTTTAGGAAAGTGTCTATAGGATATGCAGGGTCTCACTACCTGATTGGACTCACAGTGACCCACCTATTTACAGCCTCCCAAGAGCTGGGGTTGCAGGCAGGCGCCGCCATGCTAGTCTCAACTGCGTCTCAGTGCACCCCAGGGATGGGGATGGCACAGAAGGCCCAGGGATCAAACCCCTTGTCCCTGGTGCCTGCTTGCAGGTGCTTTAATCTGCTGAGCTATTTGGCCAGCCCTATTTTATTCCATTTTCTTAAGAAACTTAAATTTATATTATTAACATTCTAGTACTCATCATTTTTTAATCACTGATGGAATAGATATTAGGTAACTCTCACTTGAAAACAGTTGGAAGCCATGGAAGCTGCAAAATTGGTCAAATGTGTATAATTGGGACCAGCGCCTAGAGCAGACGAGTGACCTCGAGGTCGAGACGAGTCCTGAGATAAGCATTCTCACCAATTAATGTCAGCTACTAGTCACTACCAACCTGTGTCCTGTGTTGCTAAGTTTGTAAAGGTATAAATAAATGTTCCTATTGCTGTTCAGGGCTTTGTCTTGCCAACCAGGCAGACGAGTCACCACCTAACTCAGTTCTAGTCTTGTCTATCTTTTCCTCATCCCTGCCACTGTTTCTATCCCAGGTAGAATGGATCACACTGAGACCAGTGGATCCTTAAAAAAAAAAATCTAAAAGTTCAAATGCTGCTGGCTTGAAAAGCAAGCAAAAGTGGAGCTCAAAGCCATAATTCCTATTTTTAGGAATTATGTGTACCCCCACACAATTTAATCCATCAATGTACCACCTATAAAGAATCTAGTCTAAATTGTGTGCTTTCCAGTGTTCAACCAGAAATAATTTATTATAGAAAACATGTTGAAGTATTATGTTGCCATGTCAAATTAAAATGATAAAGACTGTGGGCCACGGTGGCTCATATAATAATCATACAGTTGGGAGGCTGAGGCATAAGGATCACCTTGATTTTGGGGTCAGCCTGTTAACTACAGAGTGGGACCCTGTCTAAAAAAAGTTAAGATTAAGACTCTTCTGAGCATATATACATAAATACATCTTTTCCCTTCTTTCTTTTGTCCTTTTTCTCAGCCCAGTGTTTGCTTCCTAGTTCCCATTGAACAAATTCTTTCTCTTTCACAGTATTTACTGTACCTTTCAGATTTTAAGGTTCTCACACTAGTGAGAACAATATGATATTTGCCCATGTGATTATGATTTATTGGACTGCTGATCTGTGCTGGTCTTTTGAATGGAGCAGTGAATGCTTAATTTCTTTTTCTATTTATTGCTGTTTCTTTTCCTTTTTAGTGCCATCACTTTTTGTTACTGTTCTTTGGTTTTACTTTTCTTTAACCAATTTTGCATGTTTATATCTGGTAAACTGAACAACTGATTTGAGGATAACATCACACAATATAGCAACTATTGTTGAATTCCTATTACTTTGTTTAGTGAAATTTTGTATCATTTCTAATTTTTTTACTATTCTGTATTCTTTTGAAAAAAGATAAAAATTAACATGAGAAAATGTTCATGATTTATTTTGCACCTTTATTTTTTTAAAAAAACAAAGCAAAGTTTTTATTTTCTTGAAATGTGTATACATTTTTTGGCAAACTCTGTATATGTATCAAAACTGATTATACATGTCAATATATACAGATAGATCACATAATTTAACAGGTCACTTTAAATCTTATTTATGAAAATCATTACGCACACATTAAAAAACACTCAAAAAATGAAAATACAACTGTAAAACCTTGTGTATTTATAATTTTTAGAGCATATTCCTTTCTTCATGTAATAAAAATCTTTCCAAATATATTGCTAATGTGTTTATTTTTTGTAAGCATATTTTAAAGCCTGGAACTACTTTTTGCGTGTTACACACTGCATTATTACCCTTAGTTCAATCTAAGCAGTCCAATTCAGTAGGCAGTGGCTACAAGTAGAAGCTGAAACTTCTAGCTGCTGCAGAAAAATATATTAATTTCTTGGCTGCATATAATTATTAATATTTATATTTCAGATTCACAGAACCAATGTACTCAACATTAGGTTTCTTCTAAAACAAAAAAAGTCTTTTCGGAAAATGGCAAATAAAATGCTAAAATTTCTGCAAAGGACGTAAAAGTCATTGATTTTTTTTCACTTGCACAACATTGCAAAGTGGACCTTCAGATTAGCTTCTTTCAAACTGATGACCTTATCTAAATCAGGGTTGGTAGCTTTGGATGGTGTAACATTAAATCCTTTGAGACGGAAGAATTATAGTCAGCCTGCTTAAACAACAGGAGACCCTGTTTAGATAAGCTGGGATATAGTTAAAAATATGCCCATTGTATGTGAAAAACCATCTAGTGGGTAATAAGACATTATTATTTATATATGGATATTTTATAAGACTACAACAATTTAGAAATCTTGACAATCTGTGACAACTTTTTTTTTAAATATAGTTTACAAATTGTACACAAGTTTTATTTAAAGCAACTATGGTCTTTGGGGTGATAAAATGTAGGGCACCAGGTGGTATGTCACATGAGACAGGTCCCAAATTAGCCAGGTCATAATATGAAGCAGATTTAGAGATGTGCTTTAAAAAGGCTAAATTTTTAATGTCTTTTATAGGCTTGCACACTGGTCTCAGGCATGAACTCAGCACATATTGAAGATCTAAGGTTTGTTTCAAACAGAAAGATGACAAATTAAGAGTATTTGTCATTTTTACCCACATGTTTTCATGGGAATCAATTATAGGCACAGCGGGTATGGCTGGCAATGCATGGAATGTAGGTAATACATAATATATGGTAAGAACTGAAAAGAGAGTTAGGCCAGATCTATACCCTGGCATACTAACTTGACCTTGAGCGGATTGGGCATCTTTCTGATTGACCATCTTGTTGAGTCATTGTCCACTGTAGCCGGCTTAATGTGGGTGTGATGAATCCAGTGATTCTTTTTAGCTGTGGGAGTGTTCAGGATGACAGGATAAGGTCCTACCCAGCGAGGTTCTAATGTGTATGGATCCCGCTTTTTTATTTATACCAGAGAGCCAGGTTCTGTAGCTACTGGACTGTCAAGTTGTTCTGGTCTTGGATGTTGACAATGAAAGGGAGTGTGTAGCTTGTAGTGTAGACTGTAGAGCCTGTAAGGACTTAACAAGTTCCTGATTAGAAATGGATGTCAGTATTTCCTCCCCCAGTTTGGGGATTAAGGGAGGTGCTCGACCATACCGTAGATTTAAAGGGAGTGATGCCGTGTGCATAGGAGTACAGCGGGCTTGCACAAAGCAAGAGGAAGGAGACTCACTCAGTTTCCGCCAGTCTCCAACCCTAGTTTTGAAATGGTTTCTTTTAGAGTCTGATTTATTTTTTTTACCTGACCTGAACTCTGAGGCTTATATGTACAACGTAGCTTTTATTTTATTTTTAGGGCCTGGGACAGGCTTTTGGTAACCTGGGCTATAAAAGCTGGACCATTGTCGGACTCCATAGTAATGGGTAGGCCAAATTTGGGAACAATCTCTGTCACTAACTTCTTTGTCACTATCAGAGCTGACTCTGATTGGGTAGTATAGGCCTCTGCCCATCTGGTGAAGGAATTTATTAAAACAAGGAGGTAGCGATATCTTTTTTTTCTTGGACCCATCTCAGTGAAATCAATTTTTTAGTGTTTTCTAGGAGACATATCTCTAGCACACTGTCCAGGTTTAGAGGTAATCTTGCTGGGGTTTACCTGGGTGCAGTGGAGACACCTTTGGCTGATTTTCTTAGTTATTTGATTTAGTTTGGGTATGAAATAGGATTTTTGTAACAGTTTAGCCAGTTTATTTCCTCCCAAGTGAGTCCCCTGGTGCAGTTGTTGAATGAGCTCTTGGCCTAATGCCTCAGGAAGGAGAATCCTGCTGTCCAGCAGCATCTGCCAGCCATCTTGGGTTAGTTGGTTTTTAAGCTTTTTGTCAACAAAAGATCTGTATCAGAGTAAGTGGGCTGAACCAGTACTCTGAGTGGCAGGACAGGCAAGAGAGCCTTGGGTGGCCCCACCAAGGCCGCCTCCTTGGCTATGACATCTGTCAGAGCATTTCTTCTGGCCCCTGGAGAGTTTACCTTTTGGTGTCTCTGGAGTGGATAACTGTCACCTTTTGGGGGAGCCACACAGCTGTAAGCAAGTCTAGAATCTCTTGGGCATTTTTAATTTTATGTCCACCAGTAGTTAATAGACCATGTTCCTGATAAATAGCTCCATGTATATGTAGGTAGCAAAAGCATACCTGCTGTCAGTGTAGATGCTTACCTGCTTATTTTGTCCCCAGTGGAGAGCCTGTGTTAAGGCAATGAGCTCCTCCTGTTGGGTAGATGTCTCATGTCCTAAGGCTTGGGCCCAGATCATTTGGTCTTTTGTGACCACTGATGCCCCAGCATAAGGCACCCCATTCAGGACAAAACTGCTTCCATCGGTGTACAAGGTAGCATCAGAGTCATCTATAGGAATGTCTATGAGATCCTCTCTTAGGCTTGTTTTTGCATCAAGCACCTTGAAACAGTCATGTAACGGTGCCTCAGGGTCATCATCCAGTAACAAGGTAGCTGGGTTTAAGGCTGTAGTGGACAAGAACTTAATACGGGCTGGGTCTAAGAGTAAAGCTCGATATTGTACAATCCGTGTATTTGAGAGCCATCTGTCAGGAGAGCTTTTAAGAAGGCTCTCAACTGCATGAGGAGCCACAATTTGGCTCCTGGCCAAATGTGAGCTTAGTAGTTTCCTTTGTCAAAATGGCAGTGGCAGCTATGGCTCGCAGGCAATTTGGCCAACCTGCTACAGTGGGGTCTAGTCTCTTAGACAGGTATGCTATAGGTCTTTTTTAGGGTCCCAAGTATTGGGTTATGCTCCCTTTAGCAATGTCTTTGCTTTCGTGTACATGGAGCTGGAATGGTTTTGTCAGATCAGGCAAAGCCAGGGCCGGAGCCGAAACAAGGGCTTTTTTTAGAACCTCAAAGGCCTCTTGTATAGATGTACTCTAACAAAGTTTTTCTTTTTAGTCCCCACCAGTGCTGGCATACAGAGGCTGGGCAATTTTAGGAAATCTAATGATCTAGAACCTATAATATCCAAGGAGCCCCATAAATTCTCTTACCTGTCGTTTGGTGGTAGGGACAGGGATTTTTAATATAGCTTCAATCCATTTGCTAGACAGAGTTTGTTGTCCTTTTTGTAGCCTGTAGCCCAAATAGGTTACCTGAGACAGGCAAAGCTGAACTTTTTTGGCAGAGACTCTGTAGCCCATTTTATCCAGTTCTCTCAGTAAGTTCTCAGTTTCCTCTTTACACAAGTCATAGGGTTAGAGGCCAACAGTATGTCATCAACGTATTGTAACACAGTTACTTGGGGATGTTCTCCCCGGAAATTTAGCAAGTCTCTGCTCAGTGCTTTATCTAACAGGGTTGGTAAATTTTTATATCCCTGAGGTAGTCTGGTCCAGGTTAATTGGCCATTTTCTCCTGTCTGAGGGTCCACCCGTTCAAAAGCAAAGATGAATTGACTTACTGGAGCCAATGGGATTGTGAAGAAAGCATCCTTTAAGTCTATGACTGTGTAGAAGACTCGGTCCAGGGGCAGCAGACTCAGAAGTGTATATGGGTTGGGCACTGTGGGGTGGATGGTTTCCACTCTGGTTTACTTCCTGCAAATCCTGCACTGGTCTGTAGTCTGTGCTTTTGGGCTTTTGGACTGGCAACAGGGGTGTATTCCAAACTAACTTACAGGGTACCAGGATGCCCTGCTTTTTGAGTCTCTGTATATGGACATTTATCCCTAGCCTGACTTGAAGACTCAAGAGGTATTAGTGGACTCGGACAGGAGATGTCCCAGGTAAAAGAGAGATCACTATTGGTGGCTAATGGGCAGCTTGCCCAGGGGGGTTTTTTCAGCCCATACCCCAGGTATTTTAGATGTCCATTTAATAAGCAGGTCAGAGGGGATCTCTCTAGGTTCCTCACCTGCCAGCAGCAAATGTTCTTCAGTCAAAGGGCAGGTGTATAGAATGGCAGAGGGTAGAAGATTCTCTTCCCCAAGTGAAATTTTATAGAGTTTTCTTGGAAGGAGATTTGTGCTTGTAATTTATGGAGTAAGTCACGACCAGTTAGGGGGTATGGGCATTCTGGCATAACTAGGAAAGGGTGAGTCATCTGTTTTGTTCCCAGGTTTCCTATACGGGCTTGGGTCCAAGAGTATGACTTAGTCTTTCTGGTGGCCCCTTGTATATGTGTTTTTTTCCAATAGGGGCCCCGCAGGTTGTTGCAATACAAAGTGGGTAGTTCCAGTGTCTACTAGAAAGTCAATAGATTGGCCTCCTACCTCTAAGGTGACCATGGGCTCCTGGGGTCCAGATTTAGAGCCTTAGCCTCTTCAGGCTTCCTTTTCCTGTGTCAAAACCTGAGCAGGCTCTTTTTTTGGGGGGGGGATTTATGTTTTTATTGTATTTTTTTCTTGTAATAGGCACACAGGTTTTTTTTCCCCCCATGGCAATCAGAACCTTTTTATTTAACTCCCTAGGGTTTTCTCTGTTATTATTATTATTATTATTATTATTTTTTTTTTTTTTTTTTTTTTTTTTTTTTTTTTTTTTTTTTTTTTTTTTTTTTTTTTTTTTTTTTTTTTTTTTTTTTTTTTTTTTTTTTTTTTTTTTTTTTTTTTTTTTTTTTTTTTTTTTTTTT